>VBVR01000140.1:0-58150 GCA_011638315.1 Tetramorium parvispinum | reverse complement strand
TCTCCGTACCGGAGCTCACCCAACAGATGTTCGACGCCAAGAACATGATGGCGGCGTGCGATCCCAGGCACGGCAGGTACCTCACAGTCGCTGCCGTCTTCCGCGGTAGAATGTCGATGAAGGAGGTCGACGAACAGATGCTCAACATCCAGAACAAGAACAGCTCGTACTTCGTTGACTGGATACCGAACAACGTGAAAACAGCGGTGTGTGACATTCCGCCGCGTGGCCTCAAGATGTCCGCCACTTTCATTGGCAACTCCACGGCTATTCAGGAGCTGTTCAAGAGGATCTCCGAGCAGTTTACAGCGATGTACAGGAGAAAGGCCTTTCTCCACTGGTACACCGGCGAGGGCATGGACGAATTGGAGTTCAACGAAGCGGAATCGAACATGAATGACCTGGTGTCGGAATATCAGCAGTATCAAGAAGCGACGGCGGAAGATTACGAGGAACTGGATGAAGAGGAAGTGGAGACGTAGAAGAGAGAGGGATTTAACACAGAGGATCGCGAGCACTTGCAACATTTTTTGACGAGTTTTTTTGTATAATTTTTTCGTACTTGTTCTTTTTACTTTTTTTATGAATATGTTACACTGTTTTGTATGTCGTCTGTATACACGAATTTTTAAATGTTTTAATAGCTTGTATTTTTACTAGCGAATTTATAAAGGCAATACGTATTGGCAAAGCTCTGAATTCGATCTATTTGCAGTAGATTCTTTGAGAAACACTATATTTTAGTGCTTAGGAAGCTCACACGACTCAATTAATGCTCTCTATTACATTGATAATATCATCTCTATCAGTTAATGACATTGTTCGTAACTCGATATAAATACTCTCTTAAATAAGACGAGTAAACGCTGGCATTGTCAGATGCGAGTCTCGTTATCGAACTCGTTATCGTCCTTCTGGTCAACTGACATTGATGAAGCCAAGGCCTTGGCAAAAATTGGCGATCGCGCATTATCTCATCGGTGCCCCGAGGGCAAACACTTTATTATTGCGTACAATAAAGGAGAACGCGTGTTATTGCGCGACTATTTCTCACCGCAGCTACTATCTTCAGAGATAAAATGTCGTCCAAGGTATATCTACGTATATTATATCAAAAAATATAAGATTATATTTTATTTTATATTCTTCAAATAATATAAAAATCATAAACAATGTTAAAAAAATATACAAGGTAAGAAAATTTGTTTTTAATTTAAATAAGATATAATTTTTTTAAATAAAGAAAGATTACAAAAAGTAGAATAATAGAAAATATTTAACCAATTGGGTTTCAATTAAGCTATTATATGCAAAATAATACGACATAAATTGTCCGAGCATAAGTAAATCCCTTTGCTATTAAATTGCGATTTCAAACTCGTTTAACAAAGAACTCGCTTTCCAGAAAAACTTCTTTGAAAATTTCTATTGATGTGTAAACAAAATTATGGACATGGTTTTAAGGTTTGGATCTTAAATATTGGATCGGTGAAAACACTGTAATATTAAGAAAAATTATGAAAAAGAAAATTTAAAAAAATTATTTTTCATTGATTGACGTTTCATTATTTCGTGGTTATAAATGTGACAAAGATTTAATTTTTCAACAATTTTTATTACACTCCAGTCCATGCCATATTCCTCCAAATGACATATCAAAATCCTTATGATTATCACTAGTAAAGCTGAATATAACATAGGCGTATCATAAACATAACATAAGATCAATAAAAGAAGCTGTTTTATTTTAAATAATTATTCTTCGCATTAATTTAATATTCGCCGCGATATCATATGCCTTCGAATATTGATCTTTATAAATATTCCGGTATCACACAATTCGTAAAAAAGTTATCTCGATCGCCTATATTACGTCCGTCTCAGCGATTACAAAGCGCATTGTATATAAAAGTATCAAAAGACGGCTTTTCACGAGCTTCGTACGAACGATCGTGCGAGCTCCTACGATGACGGGACAGAGACATAGAGGCTGTAGATAAACCTAGTAGAAGAGAACGTCGCGCTCTTTTCAGTTTTCCTGTTCGCAGGTCTCAAAGTCATCAGCGCATTCCTCCGCCTCGAAGTCCTCCTCCGCTGTAGCTTCCTGGTACTGCTGGTACTCGGACACCAGGTCGTTCATGTTGGATTCGGCCTCGGTGAACTCCATCTCGTCCATACCCTCGCCGGTGTACCAGTGCAGGAAGGCCTTTCTCCTGAACATCGCCGTGAACTGTTCGGAGATCCTCTTGAACAATTCCTGAATAGCGGTAGTGTTGCCGATGAAGGTCGACGACATTTTCAGGCCCTTCGGCGGGATGTCGCACACGGCGGTCTTCACGTTGTTCGGGATCCACTCGACAAAGTACGAGCTGTTCTTGTTCTGCACGCTGAGCATCTGCTCGTCCACCTCCTTCATCGACATTCTGCCACGAAAAACGGCCGCCACGGTGAGGTATCGACCGTGGCGCGGATCGCAGGCCGCCATCATGTTCTTCGCGTCGAACATTTGCTGCGTGAGTTCTGGCACGGACAGCGCGGAGTACTGTTGCATGGACCTGGACGTTAGAGGCGCGAAGCCAGGCATGAAGAAGTGCAAGCGTGGGAAAGGCACCATGTTCACCGCGAGCTTCCGCAGATCGGCGTTCAGCTGGCCGGGAAACCTGAAGAAGCCATGTACTTGTAAACCATTTGCGAGATAAAAGTTTTATTAGCGAATTCATATTATGCTCTCAACTTTGTTGACAAAGTTGAGAGCATAACATTACTAGTTGATATATTATTTTTTAAACTGAGAAAAAATATCAACTGCGTTATGTATCGATATTGTTATTTCTTCATCTGCATTATGTATCGATAAGTAGAAGAATTGCACTTCTACAAATATCATTATTACAGCCACGAATTTTTATGCGCACCTAAGACAAGTAGTTACTCCGGACATAGTGAGCGATACCAGATGATTGAGGTCGCCGTAACTCGGGTTGGAAACCTTCAAAGTACGGAAGCAGATGTCGTACAGGGCCTCGTTATCGATACAATAGGTCTCGTCGGTGTTCTCCACCAATTGATGCACCGACAAGGTCGCGTTATAGGGTTCCACGACGGTGTCGGACACTTTGGGCGACGGCATCACCGAGTAAGTGTTCATGATCCGGTCAGGATACTCCTCGCGGATCTTCGAGATGAGTAGAGTGCCCATTCCGGAGCCGGTCCCACCGCCCAGCGAATGAGTGAGCTGGAAACCCTGCAGGCAATCGCAGTTCTCGCACTCCTTTCGCACCACGTCGAGGACGGAGTCGACCAGTTCCGCGCCCTCGGTGTAGTGACCCTTCGCCCAGTTGTTACCAGCACCGGATTGCCCGAACACGAAGTTGTCCGGTCTAAAAAGCTTTCCGTATGCACCGGAACGAACGGCGTCCATCGTTCCCGGCTCCAAGTCCAGGAGGATCGCGCGCGGTACATATTTCCCTCCATTCGTGGACGTTGCGACTATAATGGGAGCAGCAAAATGAGAATCAGGTAATACACGTTTGCTCATTCAAATCTTTTACAAGTACAAAAAAAGAATGACACGTAAAATATTTTGCTAACATTAAGTAGAAAAACCAATAAAGTCTCTAATTTTTTTTATTGCTAAATATATCAGTATATATATTGAAGTAACAATCAATAAACCTAATGACTCAGTAGTCGTGGTAATACAAGACGTCAAGACATCCATATTAGACTGATATTGTTATTCTACCGAAATGTCGTGCTGATCATAATAATCGGCGGAAATGCGTACGTGGATAGAACCGTGTGTCTGCATCGTTTGCAAATGAATAGCTGTCGTAAGCTAATATGAGGATTTGCGTTACGTGACTTAATTACCACTACAATGTATAATAACTTTAATTTTATGCTAGAGATATGAATAATCATTAATGATAATAAAATATAAATACATATATATATATATATACTTTTAATTAATTGATAATAAAATATTTTTGCACATCAATTTTCAATCATTTAATTGAAGAGCATTATAATTCTAAAAATATAAGTTAAAAACTTAGAAAAAGGAGAGATACAAATGTAAGAAATGTAAGAAAAGATGAGTTTTTAAATGCTATTTTTAACAACAAATTACTCACGACGACTGGTGCGTATATTTCACTCGTTTGTTAATTAAACTGTTTCTATCATAAAGCACGTGCTGCACGTTGTGTTCTCGGAAATAATCTCGTTTTCACGACGCGAACGAGAAGTCCTGAAATCGTGTTACAGTCGCAACTTACAATCTTAAGTCCGACCACAAAGAGTTGGCTATTTTCAGCGTAAAATACGTGTCTCAACGCTCTTCTTCCCCATCGTTCCGTAAGTGCATGCAGGACACGCGATTTTCTATTTTTCTCGTTATTGCTATTTTCGACATCAGGACAGAATCCGCCAAAGCGATCTTCATTAAAAAAATTCTGTGCGATTTTCTTCTTTAATTAACCTTTTTTATTTAATTAATTAAATTTTCTATCTATTTAGATGTTATTACAAATATATACTTTCTTGTCATTTTCAATATTTCTATTTTATGTTTATTTTTGTACGTTTTTCTTTCACTAAACAATTCGATGCATCAAGTTTGATTTCTATGTTATTATATGTATATTGTTATATATTATATCATTAATTTACTATGAATTAATTATCTAAAAATGTCTATTGGAAATATGAAAAAATATCTTTCTAGCGCGGTACGTAATAAATTCCAAGTAGCAGATTGAATTTCAAAGAAATTATATTCCATTTTATAAAAGGTAAAGAGAAGAAAAACGCTGCAAGCTGTAATATGTATAATATGCTCTTACCAGACGCCTCATTATAATATACGGAGATTCTTTCGAGCTGCAGGTCGCTGTCACCGTGATAAATGCCCGACTGGTCGATGCCGTGCTCTTCAGAAATAACTTCCCAGAACTGCAATCGTACGTTAACATTAAAACACTTTGGAAGCCAACTGTTTAAATAGTCTTATTTCTGAATTAGTATCTAGTATAATTTAACCTGAAAAGTAGTTCGATACAAAAATACCGGGCGCCTTCTTAATCTTCTTTTGTAAATAAAGCTTACTGTAGGTTTATTTTGCTACACTTCTCCTGCGAGCCACTCGACGTTTCGAATGAGGGGCGATTTTCCTTCGAAGCCGAGCGTGCACCTCGTACCCCGGTCGCGGGGACAAGGATAACACGCGCGACATCCAAAAATAGAGACGTACGGAATTAAACGCGGCCTGTGCCTCCTGGCTCATGTCCACCCTCCCGTTAAACATTTCTCCTCTCTCCATTTGTCTTATCTTTACTATTTTCTCCTCCTATTAATAGCAAGCCGGTGTGCCGGTCGCCATGGCCGTCGCCTCGGCGAAATGGGCCTCCCTGATTATTCTAAATGCATCTTCGCTGTGCATTTACGTGCCTCACGTACGCGACGTACGTTATCGCACGTACATAAGAACTAGTTATTTCTCACACGGAAACAGTCACGTTCGATTCGGAACAGAATTCTTCGAGATCGAGAATTTGTTTTACAAATTGGTACACTTTACTGGGAATATTATCACATACGAAGCATTACATATGAAGAAAAAAATTAGATTTAATAGATTCTTAAGAAAATTTTATATTGATATTTGGAATCGTATAAAACGGGAAATTGTGATATGTAATTATTATCACGACATTATCTTGACTCAGTGATCGTTCTCTCGCGAGGCTATCTTAAATTTTCAACCAGTACGTAATGTTTTGATTACTCGAGAAACATTATCGTACAATCGTGTAGATTCACGAGTGTACAATAACGTTTCTCGAGTAATCAATTGTGTCTGCAATCTTGCAGGAACTCCGGTTTTGCTTGCTGCGATCGTTAAATTCTTTCGAGCGGAAAACGATGCCATAAAACCGACGACAGATCCACGAAGAAGAATAGGGACGTTCCTTTTCAAAGAAACTAATCGTACATGCACTTCACATTCTGAGTCAACAGAAATGATGCATCCGATAATTACGGAAATTAAATCAAGCATTTACAGATCAATCCTTGAATGAAAAACTGTATTTTTCTTGAGTCTCATTTTTTTTATCAATCATATATTTTTAGATTTCTGATTACAGAATATCTAATTTAAATCTAGTGAATAGAAATTGAGGATTATATGAAAGCGTTCGTTAATAAACTTTTTTAATTAATTAATGAATAAACATGCTTTCTGTATTAATTTAGCATAACATTATCAGATTATATTATTTCTCATTCTAAATTTCTGGAACTAAATTTACTTGGTTTTTACTATGTTATTAGTAAAAAAATTTCTGACTCATTGAGCGCTCCGTATTCTGGTTCATAATCTGGCGTGCGTCATGGCACGATGAGCAACACCACACAAAATATCATGAAATATCTCTTAATTTACAGCAAAATTACACGGAAATTTGATAAGACGGATATTTGTCAAAGATAAAGCTTGATAAAGCAGAAAGTTTGCGTTATTGAATGAAATTAAAAGTACATTCCCAAGTAATTTTTAGTTTATGTACTTTGCATTTCAATTAATAATTTAAATTACACTTTAGAATAATAACGCAAAAATGTTATATGTATATAAGTGTGAGATATCTCAAAATAATTAACAGCACAGAAATAATATTATAAATATATAATTATTAAGACTCTAAAATACGTGATTTACGAAAGATGCAATTCCTTGATGTTATCTATGTAATAAATGTAATTGGATGTATCGCGTGCAGATTGTCACGCCTACGAACACGATCAATAAGATTAGGAAATCTGAAGTGCTTCGCGATAATACTACCTTCGCATAATATGTGCAGTAATACACCTTATTCAGAATCAACTAGCATTGAAATTAATTAACGGCAACGTTCAATTTTAGCCTACGATTCCGCGTTAATTATGATTTATTTGACTCAAGCTTCGCCAGAAACTATTTCGTGGCTATTATAAACAGCTTTTTATTTGACCAAGACGCAGAATAATTTACTTAATTTTTCATATAATTGAAATTAATTTTGAAAAATAAATTTCAATGGACACAGAATCTTAAATGTTCTCCGAGTATATGCGAACGTCTTTTCCTGCCATCGTGTGCCGACGCGATTAAAACTTGGATCACTTCTCGCACTTCGGTAGTGCGAAATAGAAGAGGGCCTCAATATCGAGATATATGGGTCTTTAAATTCTATTCGTTGCCTTATCTTCAATTCGATTACAGTCATGACCGAACATACCATTAAGTGAGATTGCTTTTTTTTATGGAACGGTGTAACGATGTTCTCAGCGATTTATTGACCTCGCTCCACCGAGTTTATTGATTCTGTTCATAAAGATGAAGAGTAGAGAAAGAATTTATAGAAATAACTCAGAATGATGTTTTCGCTTTCACTAATAATTATTCATATCAAATTATTACGAATATCGTATTTTTTATTATTAAAATAATATAGCGTGTTCAGTAAGGTGAATGAAAAATTTAATTTGAAAGGGACAGTATCCCTTGAAGATTGAAACAAAGTACGATTAAAATTTAGCTTTTGATTTTTCGCCGATTCGATTATAAAAAATTAATAAGAAGGTCTGAAGAGTGCGTCTTTTCCAGAAACCATGAGAGTGCTTCAAGTGAACTCCGATCAATATCTTGAAGAGGATGAGTCATTATACTTGTTTGTGTTTTAATTGCTAGACCTCTGTTGTCTCGGTACGAAGTCAAACGGATTTACAGTTAATTTCCGGTCAGTGTAATGTTTCAACAGATAATTTATTCTTGTCTCATCGACGCTTCTGCGTCGTGCTCCACCTTGTTAAATATGTGCCCGAGTAAATCACTTCCATTCATACTTCTGGGCTTTGAAATTACCTGTCCGCACCTTCTTACGCTGAATTTAATCGTTGAATTAAAAACTTGCTTGCGAATATAAAACTGTTTCATCAATTATTAAATATTTATTATAAAGTTCCAATATTACAAAAGTATTCGATATTAATTCTATATTAATTCCTTAATGCTTTATTTTCGCAATCTATTTTTATTTTAAAAAAACACTTTTTTAATCAAAGTTGAATAGAAATATTAAGTTAAGATTAATTTAAAATCTGTTCATCATTAAAATCTCATTATTTTAATGTAAAAATAACGCGTTTTAATAGTTTCCGTGGCATTAAATAAATTAAATAAATTAAATAAAAGTATATCTCGATAAGTGATGGTCTTTTAAATTTTCGTCAAGAAAAAAAAAAGATTGATTTACGATTTCTCTCATTATTAAAATACATTCAAGTATCCCAGTATATTTGAGGGAAAATCCTTTCGTAATACTTGAAGATATACAAAGCGTAGGAAAAGACATGTTTTTAGAGTCGTCGTGTCGACCTACCTTCGCGCCGATCTGGTTGCCGCATTGTCCAGCCTGCAGATGCACGATCTCCCTCATCCTGCCTTCCTTTCAGCGCGGAAAAACCGTACGGGATGAGAGGGAACAGCTGATCTCTGGACCTGCCTGTGGAACTTCTCTGGTTCTACCGTGGGCCGAGGGATCCGTGCGTGCGCGGTCGACGTGTCGGAACAGAGTGCGTGTGCGAATGCAACCGAGCCGAGAGGAGTGCAGCCAGCCGTCGCGAGTCGAGCCTGAGAATGAACGACGAAGCGGTATTCGTGACGAGGGAAACGCACTCGTGCCGGCGTCCTGGGCTCCACTCTCCCGAGGCGAAGCTCATACTCGACGACGTCGGGATTGAGCCTCGGGAGACGGAGCGGGGAGGAATCCGTCGTCGCGACAGAGCCAGAAGGGGTGGGGAGAGGAAGAGAGCGCGAGAAAGAGGGTGAAAGAACGTACGAGTGTTCGGGTGATAAGCGGGGCCGAGAGCAACGGCAAGGAAAAACGTAAGGGGTGTTTGTTCCAGCAACGGGGCGCCCTCGCCGAAAAGGGGCGCCGGCGAATCCCGCGGCGTGCGTACACAAATCTGCACAGCATCCCTCGAGTACCGCTTCCAGTCGGTTTGCCCCTTCTCGCCGAACGCGCGCCCGCGTCCGCGTTCGCTTAATCACCAAAGCGAACGGTCATTCTTTATCGGCAGCGCTTTTCAGCGTTTCCGAACTGCGAGATTCGGCCTTCGAACAGTCAAGCATGTATTAATCGGCGTGCCGCAAATTAATTCCCGGAAGACCTGCAAGCTAATTGTGGCTCGCGTGCGAAGTACTGCTCGACGCGTCGCGCAATTATTCTTTATATCGAATTACCTTGAAGCTTATTCACCGGAACTGTAACAGGAGATGAGACTATTTTTTTTTTTGGAAAGTACTTCCTTTTGGTTGAATGCAGGCGAAGGTATCACGTTTAACGGAAGCGTTTCGGTCACATGAATTCTGGGGCAACGCCACATGCGTGTCTGCTAATATCTATAATTACTACAAACGCATGCAAACGTCAGGATGTAATAAATGAAATATAAGATTAAATATAGAACAGTATTTATTTAATTACATTAATTTTACAGCTTAATCGCTTTGCCGGTCCGTCAGATAATTACATGTGCATTATGTACAATTAGTTAAATTAATATCGCAGTTAATATACATTAATCGTTTAATTATTTAACAATTAAAGACATACTTTTACATCAAAATCCCATATTACTTTCCACAAGTGTAATTGATGGGAACTATCTAAATGAAAATTTGTGGATAATATTTGACATATTTCCCCTAATACTACACATCCGTGCTCAAATCGTAATGGCCAGTCGTCTCAAGTTACAACGCACAATTGGCTGGAACGCACGGAATGCATCCGTGCGATCGCGCCCCGCGAATTCTTGGGGCAGGATGTTGCTTTTAAAAAGCTTGCAAAAGCATGAAAGATAGCGCCGGAGTCTTTATCTTATGAGTCACTCTTAAAGCGGCGTTCTCCACTGTCCTCGATGACAATCGAGATAGCCGTTTCGTCTCCAGCTGCGCGCCAAGCTCCTTCGCGGTCTTCCCCCGACGTCATGAGACGCCTCTGTCTATTATTGTAATGTCTGTCCTCAGCTCCCGTTAACATCCGCGTCGTCGGCACGACCGTGCGCAGTCACTCGCGCGATATTCGGGAAGAAACGGCGAGACAAACGGCAACTTTCGGAGCAGCGAAATGCTGCTATCGATCCTTTACCAGGGCTACGGGTGATTAAATAAAACTGCTAAATAACTTTCGCATTAGTATGCATTATTTTCTGATATTTCTATGGGGGTACTTTAAAGTCTGGGAGATTAAACCTACATTCTCCCGGGAGTACACTTTTGTTTAGAAATACTTCGGAGAGGCCGACTTTAAAAAGAAAATTTCTATGAAATTGAATTAAATTTTGGGGAGGGACACGCAAGAGCGGTATTCGGCCCAGCAGACAGGAAATGATGCTTATCTCTAATTTCTTAATGAGCTAGGCACGTACGACGCGTACTTTGTTATTGCGTGCGACGCCTGGCGATGGATCGAATTCTAAGACGAGACGGTCGACATACAGCGAGACATGCGATGAGTCATGTCGCCTCTATTAAGGTCGCAGTCTACGTTTTATCAGAGGCGAACGGCCAAAATCAAGTCTGATAATTATCCGTACACATTTCGGGACTTGCATCAGTTATAATTAGTATGCTCCTAGTATATAATTATAAAAATGAAGACTAATAAAAATAATAATATAATTATAACTCGTACTACTAAATAATTATTTATAATTAAACTTAATTATTTTACTTATAATTTATTTTATTTTGTCGTAAAATTATAAAATTTCAAGTTTCTTCTTGCCGTGAAGAGCAAGCGAAGAATCACGAAGCAATCATAAAATCAACTGATCATAAATGGCAGAGTGAATTCGGGGGGAACCGAAGATCGTGGGAGAATGTCACGGCGTGCCACGGAGGCGGTGGTCAATTGTGCGAAATTAGGGGAACGAGATAAGGCAATAATCTCGGTTAGGGGCGAAGGAGGCGCGGCCGGAAGCGCAGGGTCGCTACGCGGTCGCGGTTATTTCCAACTCGAGTCGGCCGGCTCGAGTTTCTTGCATGCCGACCGGTCCCGGACGAAAATGCAACAATATGTCTCGGACTGCCGTGCGTTCGTGATCCATAGACGCGTATCGAGCGGGACCGAAACGCGCTGATTCCGTCTGTTTAACTGTATCCCCGTTCATCCGTTAGCTAGCTCGTCAGCCGGAGCGATTCATTCGCTCGACATTCCTTCGTTACCGCTGCGCGGATGCAAAGTGTTTTGCGTTCTCCAATGCCCTGACTGAAGTGGAGGATGATCCTACTTGAGAAACGCATAAAATTTTTTATCGCTCGAGCGCTACGTAAAATTTTTATAGCAATAAATATTGCAATTATATTATTTTAAAAATGCTACTTACCATCAGACATCGTTAGTCATGCATTTGTAATGCTCTGTCTTAATTGACCGGAGGATTATCTTCCAGTCTAGACGGAGCGTAAGGCAAAGAGTTGTTGGAATGCCTCGCGATCGTTAAAGTGGCGCAATTGCCATCTCACACGAGAATTTATTGAACTCTGCGAGAAGACGCATACATCTTACACGGATTAATTTTACATGAGTAATCATAATTCAAAACATCGTTATCGTTCGCAAAACGATAATTATTGTGTAGCGAAGGCGGAAATGAGAGACGGTAAATTACCGGATCTCAAGATTAACATATGGTAAATATAAGTACGAGCCTCGATCTGTAATGGTACCATAAAAAGTTATTTGGTGAAGTTAATCCGTAACTTCCGTCGGTAAGACACGGTTTGTATTTCCCATTTTTTCTATCACTGATAATTACATAATTAACGTAATAAAAAATGCTCGATAAAAAGTACAGATGTCTCTGGAATACAGATAAATCCATAAGGATGATTTTTTTCGCAAGACTGACTGATCCGTTAGTCATTTGGGCTTAGCAAACCCACTCGGACTCACAAACGGACTCGAGCTCAATATATTGCGGATAATTACATTACATTTACGCGTATACATAAATGTTTAATATATGCGTTTGTAATGTGTAAACATTTGAGAAAAAATAGAAATGAGATACAAGAAATTTAATTTGAAAATAATAAGAAAAATAAGTTGTTCCTATGTCTTATATTTTTTACATTTATGACACTTATACATTTACATATCGTACGAACATATTTTTGTGAGCAATAAGTGCGATAAATATTTAAGAAAAATTGAAAGATATAACTTGATTTAACAATAGAAAAAAAACGAGGCTCATATTTGTGACATAATACAGTAGAATAGTAAAAGCTCAACAAAATTTATTAATTTTAGTTTAAAAAAAAACTGACCAAATTTGGCCATTAATTCAAATAGCAAAATTTGCAAGTTTTTACTGTATAAAAATAATTACATAATTTATTGTATGTCTATCTTTCCATCTATGTTAAATAATAAAAAATTAATAACCTACTCATGTTAACGAGATATTACTTGACAAATTGCAAATTAACATAGAAAAAGCGATTATACATTTCTCACATAGGTAATATAGATATCGAAAATATTTCACCATCCCGTTTTTAATTACAGAAAATTCGTATTTAAAATAATTTGTTAAATGTTGAGTTTTAACATCAATGAATCTTATTTTTTTAGAAATCTTAATTTCAGGTAAATTCTCACAATTGCTACATCCATTTAAAATTTATTTTTTTGCAATTATTTATATCACATTATTTACTTTATAGATATTTCAAATTCTAGCTTTAATACATCAAATAACTGAACGTCTAATAATACTCTCATCGTACATTTCATTGATTTTTATTCACATCTATTTTATCATGGTATAAAACTGCGTATGACAACAGACGAATATAAATATATACGAAGTCTCCGAAAATACAAAACTCAATAGCACTAGTCTAGAGGTATGTGTAATAATCAGGGAGTAGTGCGAGTGACGACAGATTCATATGATAATAATTTATTCAAATATGTAGCGGCCGCTCTCGGCGGTTGTACAGTGAATGATGGTAGGGGCGCGCAAATTAGTAATCAAAAATAATGAATCTTGTAGAAAGACACATTCAAAAATAAGAAATCATTCCAAATTTATCGCATTCAGTGCGATATTGACAGGGAGCAACGAAAAGCGCGCGCGCGCTCCGCGAAAGGTCGAAACAAGTCGTAAAAAAGATACAAAAGAGAGATAACGAGTTAAGAAGCATGGGTGAAGGGTGTGTTGCGTTATCGCTCGGTCGAGAAAGAGAGAGAGAGAGAGAGAATAGAGGGGGAGAGTGTCACTTCCGTCGCGGGATATCTTTTCTCTTAATTCTCATCGACCTCAGCTTCCTGCTCCTCGTCGAACTCTGCATCCTCGTCCGCGGTAGCCTCCTGATACTGCTGGTATTCGGACACCAAGTCATTCATATTCGACTCGGCTTCGGTGAACTCCATCTCGTCCATACCCTCGCCGGTGTACCAGTGAAGGAAAGCCTTTCTCCTGAACATGGCAGTGAACTGTTCGGAGATGCGCTTGAACAGTTCCTGGATGGCGGTGGAGTTGCCAATGAACGTGGCGGACATCTTGAGACCGCGCGGCGGGATATCGCACACGGCGGTCTTCACGTTGTTCGGTATCCACTCGACAAAGTACGAGCTGTTCTTATTCTGAATGTTGAGCATCTGCTCGTCGACCTCCTTCATCGACATTCTACCGCGGAAGATGGCAGCGACTGTGAGGTACCTGCCGTGCCTGGGATCGCACGCCGCCATCATGTTCTTGGCGTCGAACATCTGTTGGGTGAGCTCTGGTACGGAGAGAGCTCTGTACTGTTGGCTGCCGCGAGACGTGAGGGGCGCAAATCCGGGCATGAAGAAGTGGAGACGGGGGAAGGGTACCATGTTTACGGCGAGTTTCCTAAGATCAGCGTTCAACTGACCAGGGAACCTCAGACAAGTCGTGACACCGGACATCGTAAGGGAGACGAGATGGTTCAAATCGCCGTATGTCGGCGTCGATAGTTTTAGGGTGCGGAAGCAGATATCGTAAAGGGCCTCGTTGTCGATACAGTAGGTCTCATCGGTGTTCTCGACGAGCTGGTGTACGGAGAGAGTGGCGTTATACGGCTCGACGACTGTGTCGGATACCTTGGGCGACGGCACGACGGAATACGTGTTCATGATTCTGTCCGGATATTCCTCGCGAATCTTGGAGATGAGCAGGGTACCCATACCGGAACCAGTACCACCGCCCAAAGAGTGCGTGAGCTGGAATCCTTGCAGGCAGTCGCAGCTTTCGGCCTCCTTTCTCACGACATCGAGGACAGAATCCACCAGCTCGGCGCCCTCAGTGTAGTGACCCTTGGCCCAATTATTGCCAGCGCCGCTCTGACCGAACACGAAATTGTCCGGTCTGAAGATCTGGCCGAATGGTCCCGAACGTACAGAGTCCATAGTACCGGGTTCCAGATCGACGAGGATGGCACGCGGCACGTACTTGCCGCCGGACGCCTCATTGTAGTAGACGTTGATTCTCTCCAGCTGGAGATCGGAGTCACCGTGGTAAGTGCCAGTCGGGTCAATGCCATGTTCGTCACTTATGATTTCCCAAAACTGTAAAACACAAAAGTCACTTCATAAGAATATTTCCATTAAAAAGAGCTTTTTATATCTTAATCTATCATTTCGGGCTTATTATGAAGCAATTTTTTCGCGAGATGTTCGATAGAAAAAAAAAAATAGGAATACAACATATTCTTTCGTCTAGTAAATACTATCTGCAACGAATCAGCTGCCACAAAAATTAGATACGCGTTCTGAATCACGCATGATCCGCGCGTGTAGGAAGGAAGTTTCGCGCATCGGCTTTCTCCCCGCAATTATCCTCGCATCCGTTTTCCAGCCTTTCATTGTATCGAGCGCGAACGGAGCTGCTCGCCGTTCAACGACCTCGCACGCGGCGCGAATAGCTCGCGTGTAATTAAATCGTAATATCTCAAGGTCTGCGCATCGAATTACGTTTCTCTTTTTTTCCCTTTCGCATTTTTCAAAGCAGGCTCTCGATGGTGTAACCGAATCGCCCGAGCGATAATCGAGACTAATTAGTCCCGTAAGCGCGGTTAGCTCCCGTCTCGAAGCGGTCGGTCAATCGGCCCGTCGAAGCGCATCGCGATGCAACGAGTACAACGCTTCAGCAATGGACCGTCTCCACGTAATCTCCCGGAAGCTCTCGTTTCACCATGATAATCATAATTGACGCTTTAGACTGAAATATCAATCGCTTGTAAATGTCTCTCAATTTAACATTGCAATGAATAGCGTAATTTTCAAATTGAACAGTTGTGCGTTCGGAGAGATAATCTCGAGTAATCCGTGAATGGTGGATGACAAAAAATTTACTAAAACAATATTTTAGAGTATCTGCACATAGTAATTAATATTAATGAAACAAATTAATTTCTGATGGACTAAGTACAAAGATGATTTGGGACCCCCCCCCCCTTTCCTCCTCCCAATCAGCAATTCAAAATATGACTGGAGGTGTCTGATGCAATTCCTCATTTGCAAACAAAAGGGGGAAATTAATTACGAAATCGTCGGCGCATCGCGTGCGGTCCACGGTGCATCTCCACTCCATCTCGGGAACGCGGTTCAAAGACCCCGCGGTATATTTCTGGAAATCGACGTGCGAGAGATACCGTGTATATCCTCTCGAGGACAAAGGCGTGCGCAAAATAGAATAGAACAGCCAGACGTAATTATATCGTCTTGATAGCTCAATTGCCTTATCGTAGGTCCGGGATATCATGCGACTTTACGTCGGAGCGTGGCAAGGTACCAAATTATACGTCGCTTGGCAAGTTACTTAACATTTCACAGTCAAGACGTTTCATTACGGAAATCCGCTGCTTCCAATTTGCCAGTCTCTAATTATAAATTCGCAAAACAGAAAACGGTTGCATTTATTATGTTGTAGCCCCAGTTAATTATACTTTGTAACTATCTATTCATAAAAGAGTTAATAGGATATTTTAGTAACTTTTATCACGTTTAAAAAAAAGTTTACTTTCCATTTTATATTTCTTCAATAAGTTTTCGATCAAAGTCGATAATCGTGGGCAGATAAAGTTAAAGGTAAATAAGAACGCTGCAAATAGTTTTATCGCTGCGACTTCCATCGAATCAAGTTGGCTTTTATTTTTTTAAGAAACTGTCATTGAATAATCTCCAAGTCCATATACTATCTGCGTGAAAGTCAGCGTAAAAACCATCAAGTCCGCCTACCGTTCGGTACATACGTCCCACATGGAGACGATGGGTGTATTAAGCAGTGACCATATATGATCATCGTCGTTCGAAAGCTAAGATCACCCAACCCTATCTATCCCCACCCTGCAACTCTTCCTCCTTCTCGTCCTGCCTGGTCGCAATGTATATATTACAGTCAGATATGAGTCACCAATGTCACCGCTATATATAGAGATGATTGTAAAAAACGACAGCGCGATTAACATGAACGACGATCGCCCGGTTATGCACCGCAGCGATCGGTTTGTCCATTTGTTTTTGTAATTTTTCCCCACATTTTTCTCAAGTCGATTCTCGCGTCCGAATCCTTCCCGCGGATCTTCGCCATCGTCAGCAGCTGGCGACAGACGCAGGCCGTCGTTGCTAGACCGGAAGCAGCGCGAAAGGCCGTACCGTTATTCTAAATGCATGCCGCGCGCGCGATACTGCATTTACGCGTTGCGTAACCACCGAGCGGATACGCGCGATGTAACTGATTCACGAGCGATCCCGAGGGTCCCACTGACTTTAATGGATCTGCCGCTTATGGCAGATGAAAGAGAGACACAGAAGAGGAGGGTTAATTCGTCAAGGGTTACCGTCTAGACTTTATAGGAATGTAATATCTATATAAATATATACATACGATGTATGTGTATTTATATATTTAGCAGTCGAAATTAAAAATTGCTAAACATAAAATAAGAAATCTATAAGCAATGCTAATTGTAGTGTTCTTGTTTTTCATTCAGCAAGTTTAGGAATGTTATTTCTTTTTTTCTTGAAGGGAAGGTTCTCTTAACGAATCTCGTTTGAATACTCTCGTAAGTTGTGCCACAAACCGCCAATAAACGTCTTAGAATGCGATAAGACAATCTGCTCAATGATAAATAAGAAATGTTAGGACTATTTCCCGTTATGAAATACATAAGTCTAGAGAGCAGTTGGTCGTAACGGCATGAAGTAAACATTGGAATATATTATTACATCTACGCCGTAATAAAATGGTAAAAACTTTGAACGGAAACGGAATTCTATCAAAGATCTTACTTCAGTCTATGCGAATATGCTCGCGTTCGCATGTAGAAATAATAATTAATTTTTAGAAATAATAATTAACTACATTATTAATTCCACATCTCGTTTGAATGTAGATTTAAAACATTTCCTTGGAAGATGATACAAAGATTACAGAATCCCGTAAATGAGGACGTAATCTGGTTACGTATTGACTACAAGATGAATCTTGCTTCTAAAAGTCCATCTTGATAGGGAACCAAATTTTTCTCTTAAAATACTCATAATTTATGACTCTACTACATATTTCAAGATAGCAACGATAAAAGATTTACTTCACTTCTATTAATATCAGATACCATATTGATACATCGATTGCAGACAGATAATGTCCATTAACGGAGAGCTATTACTAATGACTTCAATTATATTTATCCGCCGTAAAATCTATTTCAAGACTGAAATGTGAAAAAAATTGAAATCGTTATAAAATAGTAATCGTCATCGAGTCGCAACAGTAGGCGAAACTCAGCCTTGCGACCCGACATGATCGATACACCTGGCTATATCCAGAGAGAAAGAGAGGGCCGTAGCTTGCCGGCAACGAGCGAAACGGTTCGAAACGAGCCGAGGTGATGCGAAGGAAAATGGCGAGAGGATACCATCGGCTTCCTTTATTTGGGATCGCGTTGCCGTGCTACGCGGGACTCGGTGTCCTTGGACTCGAAGGCGTCGTTGAATGGGCACATATTCGTATAATGGTTACACAACAAGTGCTCGCGTAGTAGAAAGTAGACCCCCTGCACTACGCCAATTTTTACCCCGCAATTTTGCTTCAATTTACTCTAATACTTTTCGGGAAGTTCTTCGTGGAATACATCGTTTAATAAACAATTATCTTATACTTTCTCTGGTATACTTTGTCGAGAATATTGTATTTATAAATAATGTATTTTCCGAACCGAATTCAATTATCATTGAGTTTTGACCAAAAAAGTTTTACCAACGATGTAATAAATTAAATTTTAATTGCAGGAAGAATTACCAGAATATTTTGCAAAAAATGAAACTTAAATTAGATTTATTTCTTATCGGCTTACACATCCTTAGCGATAACTTATCAGTAAATTTTATCATAGATTTTAGATAAATTGAAAGTGCATCGCGATATCAATTACAGTGCTTACTTAAGAAAAATGTTTTCCGCCCAATCGATACGTTCTCATTATTACTTAGTCTGCTATAGACTAAGAAAAAAAGAGGGTAAAAAAATAGCCTTTGATGTTACGCTACCGTAACGTCGGATCGATTGTGATAGACAGCTTGAGAAACGGGCATTGACTTGGTGCAGCAGCCTTAAAAATTACGGAAGCGTGACGACGGACGTTGATCAGCTTCTCCTCGATCTTTATCCGCTCTGTAATCTTTCGGTTATTTAGATAAGATTAACAATTATTACAAAAAGACCGTTCATCTTGAACACATTGTGTGCTTCTTACATAATCTTAACGTAAAAAATTTGAATATTACTCTCCCAGCTATAAATTTATTTTCCTTCCATGGCATTAAAGATTTGTCGTTTTTCTTATTCAGGCAAAAAGAAATAAATCTGTGTCACCAGAAAGAGACTTTCGTGTTTCTGTAAATGCGACGTTTTTCAAACAGCTGAATTTATTAAAAATATGGAGAACGGAGGGAATGAGATCGATAAATCAGCGGAGAGAAGCGCGACGGCAAAAAGGGAATGGAGCGCGTGCACGTAGAAAACGGAGACGCCGATTCGCACGATTAACGCGGGGACCCCGGGCGTCCGAGCGTGTCGACTCGTGATAACGCAGCGTCTGTCGGCTGTCCGTTAACGGCGTCGCATAAAAATTTTAAAATACACCGGCCATGCGATCGACTGGCGTGGCCGTTAACGCGATCGTGACGCCGCGCCGCGCGGCCGACGGACGCGGCGTAGGAATTCCATCTGCTTTAAGGGGCGTACATACGGACCGAGTGCGAAAACATGCTATCGTCCAGAGAATCGCACGATTCTCACGGATTTTGGGGTCGAGAGAATTGGACCTGAAAGTTTTGCGCATTATTTAACAAGAATCGTGCGAGACGGACGCAAAGCGATGCTCATTTCTACGAAGGTGGATTAACTTTGATCTCGCTTCAACATGATTTTTGTCTTTATCTAGTTCTACGAATTGGAAAAAGGTAAAAGGCAAATTAAATCAGGATTGAAGTTGACCTACATTGACCGAGAAATGGAGATTTTATCGGAATTGACTCTTATCCGCTCGGTGTGCGTTCACCTTTAATACACGCCAACTTGAACGGGTCGGAACGAAGAGAGGGGGAACGAGGCAAGATGGACGTACAAGGAGATAGCCGGTTTTATTCGCAATAAATTGAATCTGCGATCGATCGGAGCGCCGGAATACATTTCATTTCTTATTCGAAACAGACCTCCCTCGCGCGTTTTACGAGCAAACGTCGCGGGGAAACGATCGCGGAGCGACGGCCAAGATTGTTGCCAGACGGAAAAGTGGAGAAATGTTAGTGGAACGAAAAAAAAAGCAAGAGATGCGCGCGCAGCCGGTCGATGTCATCGCGTGAACAACAATCTCTCTTTCTCTCCCTTTCTCTCTCTCGTTGAGAAAGAGATATGCCACACCCAGCGTCATTCCCGGCCGAGTGACAGACGAATTTCGGCGACGTCCGCGAGCGATTCGTCCCGACGGCGCGTGCGGAATATACACGGGAAGAAAGATGGCCGACGTGTGGTAGCGACGACGCATTCGCCCGGGAACGCGGTCGTACGATGAGAAAGAGAGAGAAAAGCCTCGAAAGAGGGGGAGGGGAAAACCGTTAGGCTGTGCCGGCCGGCCGGCGAGCTCCTGTCGCCATGACAGGTCTTCGACCGCCGCGCGGGCGAGGCTGCCGTTTCCTCGCATACCAACCCGCGCGCACCCCCCTCGGATGACGGGCGAGCCGCACGGGGAAACCGCGGCCGCCGACGCCGCGTCCTCGTTCTCGCCGGACGGTCCTCTCCTCCTTCTCCTCCTCGAATGAGGATATCGAGCGGCGAGAAAAAAATGGCGCGGCGACGGCGGATCCGTTTCTCGTCACCGACGGACCGATCTCGCCGAATTTCAGGCGGACGAGCGCGCGCGCGAAGGACGATAGGAATCTCGGTAGATATGCGACGAAGTGGCCCGCGCGAACAAAGGACACGCGATAGTCGATACACGTAATGGCAGTCCGACCGTAGTCGAGACCAACACCCGCCCCGCTCGAGAAAAGGGATTCCGCGAACGCCTACCTTGGCTCCAATTTGGTTGCCGCACTGGCCGGCCTGGATGTGGACGATCTCCCTCATGTTGCTTGCGGAGTTTGTTGGCTGTGACCTCTCGAGAGATTTGAACCCTTGGGGTACCTTGATGCGATTGGCGACGATTACTATCGAACTGACTCGAGTACAGACTAACGCGTCGCGAGAGCCCAGAGACGAGTATGCGACGGTTGCGGTGTCCGTTACAGATTTTCAAGCCTCTACGGTGGAGCAGTGGGACGGGCGGGAACGGAGGGGGTAAGGCGCAGCCGATTGGCGGAGCCGCCTTCGCCGCGCCGTCGCGATTCGCCGACGCGGCCGCAGCGTTGCCAACTTCGCGTCGCTGCCGCGTTGACTCGTTTCACGGCGGCGGAGGCGGCGGCGCGGCGGGTGATTCTGGTCCTCTGCACGCCGCTGGGAGACGCGAAACGCACACACAGCCTCGATCAACCTCAATTCCCTGAATTTCAAGAGGATCCACTGTAGCGTTATTGCCAGCAGGAATCTGAAACGCCGTTTGCAGACTCGGGAACCCTAAATCCTATGCGATTTCTCGATCGGCGGGACGCGTTGCGGTAGTTATTCCAACCAAAACATTACTTTGATCGATCGACGAATATGTCTCACTTCCGACGGAACAGTCGAACGTGACGATACACTCGTACTTCTATTTTTCTTTTCTCTTATTGTTTGGTAATAGATGTTTGGTTAACCCGTGAAATAAGTCGTTTCATGTCAATGGAAAGTTTTCCATTTCCTTAATAATATTAGTATGGTTGAAAATTTTTACGGCTACAATGGACAGAGTTCATTATTCATCATGTTCAATCCATTTTTCAATCACACATCTTAATTTTAGAGTATTCGAACACTGTGAAATCTCAAATTACTTAAGCAATTTCCACAATGGTATCATCAAATTGACTTCATGATAAATCTAAACGATTGTTTTATGTTGTTAGTTACGTAGCATAAATTTAAATAAATTGTAGATTAAAAATTGAATTTTTAAACGAAGACAGCGATTTAACAGCGATAAGAAAGATAGAATTAACATGATAAAAATTATACGAAGAAATCGCAATTTCATTCCTTATTTAAATAATTCGTAACATCAAAATATAAAATTTGCCATTTTATTTATAATTCCAGATTTATCTTTAAATATCAAATTAATTAAATATTCTACGATACTCCGGCTTACTAAATTCCCAAAACTGCGACGAAGTAATTCGCACGCGGCTCCACAACATTAATTTAACATCTGTTTCGACCGTTAATTTGAAAATCTCGGCGCTTTTAGTAACCGCCTGTGACGCCTCGAAAGGGCACCGGCCCTGACTGGAAGTCTGGTGGATGGTAAGGCTAGGTCTGCCTGCGGAGAGCCCTTTCAACACAAAGTATGTACTTTGTCAGTTATATATGGATTTTTCGAATGTTTTCCCATAATTTTTTACTCTGAGAACAATTTGGGTTTTCCAATTACAATTACTCGAGACATTTGTAATGCGACAATTTATGCGGGTTAAAGTCTAGTTCCTGCGAAACAAAGAACTAACTGGATCAAAAAAAAAAAAAAAGAAAACCGATTTGTATCAGTTCGAGCTTTGATGCGGCGCGAGCCGCGACGGAGCGTCGGTACGAATTCGTTCCAGTGCGCGAGAGAAATGTCTGCTCGGTACACGTATATATTTCCGTTGCTCCGTCACTCGATTTCCGGGCGTGCATCTCGCGCGAGATACGGGCGCCTGCCGCAGCTTATCGATTCGCAGGCGTGGCTCGGCCGGCGGTGGCGGGCCGCGCGATTGCAGATGCGAATTGTGACGCGAGACGTTCTCTCCGCAGGCCTCCGCACGGCACGCTTAATTGCCGGCAACGCCAATCCTTTCTGCGAGACAAGCAACGCTCGTTAGAGGCTAATTCGATTAATTCGTAGCCCAATTAACCCAGTGAACAAAATGCTAGCAGACTTTAAGCTCGAATTCGGTCTATTACAATTTAAAAGGGCAGAAGGCAAAAGGCCGAAAAATGCAAACGGACTGCAGGCCTAATTTGAAATGGAATTTCAAATGGTCGTTTAATTAAATGATTAGAAAATGCCAGATTCTCGGCTTTTACAATTAATCTGTCATATATTCTATTAACTTTTCTCATACTTCTGGCACTTTGTCAAAAATTTGTAGTAGATTTTCCGAGAATCTGTTTCAGATAGATTTGATTATTTATTAGAATATTAAATTCTCAAAAGACATATATAATTAAAAATTAAACTCAAAATTAATTATAAGAAGATGTGATAGTATTTTTAATTTTTTTAAAATGATTTTGTATTCTAGTAAAAAAAAATGAACATAAATATTAATTATGTGATTATATAATTAGCTAATATCTAAATTATTTTTATGAGATACTTCTGTCTTTAAAATAACGTTCTATCCATAATATTTTCTTTTGCCGTGTCAATGGTACAAGAAGTTTACAGTTAAAAGTATTTCTCGAAGAATCCTCGCGAGATGCTGTCTCTTTGCGAAGCAGTACCGTATTCGTCCACGGTTACGCATTCGTGTGACATTATGTTTGCCTTAACGGCGGCTTTCTGTCTCGCTTCCACGTAAGATGCGTCGACACGCCATATCTAACGCCTCCTTAAAAACGTATTAAGTATGAATCCTCTTAAGAAGTTTTACATGGGACGAGCACTTGTATCCGGACGCGCCATAAATAGTGCGAATATGTATGTATCCATTCGCGAATAGCAGCACTTGAAAAGATCTATTATCTTTAAACAAGTCTGGACTCCGTGATCTATATTATTCGATAAATACGAATATGGAAGTATGACATCAAAGATGAAACATTTGTCGACTCAAATTATGTATTAGACGTAAATGTAATTTATTACATTTTATAAATTTAACATGTACAAATTTTCGTGACAACCTTGAGTGTCGTAAAAAAAATTTTGGTACGCCGTTTTAACTCCTACACATAAGGTTTACGTGCATTTAGATGGACAGTAATGGTTCATTCATTAAAAACGATGAGTCAACGCTAAGTATATACGTTTTTTTTTCTAGTCATCGTGCTAGAGCATGCACGCTACGGAAAGAAAATAGACAAATATGATATAAGCGCAGAAGCAAATAACAAGTATAAATAAAATGTCAAAAGTTTGAATTTTTCAAATTATCTCACTTAAAACTATTTATAGCGAAATTTTCTCGAGCACGAAGAGTTCCACGAAGATGGAATGCTAATCAGATTAGCGAACTATCGCATGGCTTTAATGTAAGTAGAGGTAAGCCATTTGGGAAATAAGATCGAATACCCTTTCAATCCTCAGGATGGATAGAACACCTGTAAAGTAGCACAGTGTAGTAAGTGATTAACTTCAGCGTAGCCCACACTCTACCCTTACCCCGTAATCGCCTTAGACCCATTCTGGCTACCCAACCCCGTAGGAGAAAGTCGATAAGTGACTCACGGATACGTACACGCCCGCGGCAACTTGGCAGACTTAATTAATGAACAAGCAACGTGTTCTGTGTATGTAACTATCATGCTGCCCATCCCAAGCTTCCGTTCGTGTAATATAATTAATTTTTATCGTCATTCTGCTCGTAAAGTAATGCTGCGCATAAATCGACTTTGCAAAACGCAATATATTTCCTCATACATACATATATATATAATTGTATTTTAATTATATGTAATTATATTTTATTAAATGGATAATTGAATAGTCAAAAGATTCGAGATTGAAATTAACAAGAAACGTGGAAAAAACGAGCTTTAAGAGTCAAATGCAGTTAATTGTGAGTTACTGTTGCAACTGTAGTTGTTACTGCTTTGTAACAACTTAGTACAAAGTTATGTTTATGCGACATACTATTATGCCTTTAATTAAAATGACTTTTATAAATATAAACTATACTTTTATAAACTATGAAATATAACTTCAGCGGAAAGAAACGTCAATACTATTTTAATTATTTGGCGGACGAGCTTCAGTTTAAAGACGATGTCACCAAATGAAATCTGTGGCGTCTATTATCGCGCGAAACGTCAAATTACATGAACTCTGCACTCAGGCAATACTAAAGGCCTCACAGACCTAAAGACATCTCGCAATGTCAATGGGACATCCTCGTGAGTATTGTCTCATTGTAACGGTAACGCGAAACAGTGTTGTGTAAATCGAGCTCCCTCGTGCTGTCAACCTATTACACCGTGGAATAGGAATAGTTACATCACACAGCCGGGTCAAGCGCCCTTGCATCCACGGCGCGCGACAGCGGCGTTTGATATTACGTTGCTCTCGCGGCCGCACGCGCGCGATCGAGAGCGAGAGAAGGTGTGATCGGCGACGACAACGGGGTGTAGCCGGTCCTGCCTTGCTCGTTACCTTGTATGGATCAACCTCGCACCGTCGTCGTCATCTCGGAGAAGAGAGAATTAAAAAAAAAAAGGAGAAAGAAAAGGAAAGGTCCCACACGCATGATCACGCGCTCGGCCCGCGCACGCGTGCGCGTTTCACGTGATAACGCGGTTTCGTCGGCACCGATCACGGCATACCCGGCGGTTTTCACCGCGTTTATTATGCGGCCGGCGCACGATTCCCGGCCGTGCGCCGAGATCGCCGTGGATCTGTCGTTTTCCCGGTCGCGCGCGCAACGCGGCCGCATCCGACATGCAAGTGCATTCTCGATGCTTCCGTGGAAATGCTTCCCGTGCGATGCCCTAATCAATCGTTGATTAACAGTTTTTGTGAACGCAATTGCGGAGGAGCAGAATGTTCTCCATCGACATGTGATGAGAAATAGCTGAGAAATTACAGAAAAAGAATTCTGGTAAAAATGTACGAATCAGAAACTCTTGTAAGTGATCAAATATTCTATTATTATAATAGAACTCAATACTTTATAACTTACAATCAATTCTACAAGATTTTTCTGATTCGTCTGTTTTTAACCAGAATTTTTTTCATCGTAGCTATGCGCCCGGCGGGTCGCGTGCCATAAAATATAAATGATGGGGGGATTAAGCTGTTAGTTTAAATTATTTCTATTTTGTAAAAGCTGTTATTTATATTGTATGATTCAGGCGAGGCGAAGAGATTCGCTGCGATGCATCGGAGGCTTGACGTAAGTCGAAAAGCCTTTCGTCAATCTTGGCGTGAGAGATTGCGTAATATCCGACTGAAGAACAATCCATGTGGATACGCTCGGCTTAATGCCCCACGTCTATTGTCCTTCGCTGGCTTTGCTATTAAGCAGCGAGTCCGCGAGCGTAAACGCCGGATGACATCATGTCCCCTTTAAAACCAGATCCGAGCACGTTCCCGCTGGGCTGGGAGGAAAAAGTAACGCTGGCGTCATTACGCGGCCGCGTTACGATAATTAGCGATCAATCTGTATCAAGCGAATATTTAATGCTACTTTCATCGGCTTTATGACGGAAGAAACTCTCTCGCGATGCGTTATGTTACGGAAAGTGATATCATCGTTTCAATTAGTGTTAGTTTGCACATCAAAACTAAAGAAATTATTTTCACATTTAAAATAAATATTGACCTTTACTTTATAAAAATCTTGGCTATCAATAATTCTAACGTTTTTAATGCCTTTATTCTTTTTTCTCAATCTTCTTTTTCTTTACTAAACTCATAGCTGATAAGAACTTTATAAATAAAAAATGAGAATTATAAAAAAAATTGGAGAATAGTCATAAATTCAATAATATATTTTAACATTTAACACTTAAGAGTACAGGATTTCTATTCCATCTAATCTAGATTTTCTGAAGCTAATGATTATGTAAAGTGCTGTTTTATTCAAGTAAAATATTAGTTTGAGACCGCAAAATATGCATACAGGATGACAGTCATTTGCATAAATATACCTTATATAATGCCTTTTTATGTTTTCGATTATAGCGTCAAGTTGTTATTTATTGCACGTGTAATGATTTCAATTGATTAATTCTATGCCGTTTTTATATCGCATTTATCGCATCAGTTTCATTTTTATCGAATAATCTGACGTGGAACTACGAAGGGATGATTAACAAAATAAATGGTCATTCTGACAGTGCTTTTTGATACAAGTTGTCCATTAATTAATGACAACCTATTCGAATCGAATGTTCGTTTAGACAGACATTGTTAAAGACAAGCTGTTAGTTTTAATTGAACTCGATCCGATTACGATCGTGCGAATCTAGATGGTCAAGGCTCAAGGTGATTGTTTTAACTCAGTACGCCTACGGCTAACCTTCGGCCTTTAATGTCAAACTTAGTCGATCGCATGCCGGCACACCGTGAATGCCGAATTCACACCTGGTAACAGACGTACGCGACATTCTGTACGCATGTCACAGCGCGGGGTGAATATGAGTCATGATTATCGACCTTGATAGGCGGTGGTTGCGTTTCCTACCCTGAACTCTGGCTTTGCGGAATTTCCGTGTGCGAGGAGCCACGCGCGAAGCGCACCTCGCGATGAAGCAATTGCGACAAGGGGGGGTTGTTGCATGAAGCTACCCCCTGAGTCAGAAGCAGTTGCCGTTGAGTCATCGTCAAAATGATCGATTATCGTCTATATATATACGCCGTGGAGTAAGTCGCGTGCGGTTTCTGCCATTTCTGCGGATGAAGCGACCAGGCAGTTGTGGTTCGTGACAATTGTCTCTAGGACGTTGGCCAATTTTCTTAATTACAATCGTCAAGAATAATGGGAATATTGAGCTAGAAATAAATCGTAGAGGAATAACAGGAGTATTTTTAGAAAAAATTCTATAATTGCAATTTAAGGAGAAAATTAACGCAAGTTAATCGTTTTTCGTTATAAAAATATATAAAATGTTGATATTTGAGGGTTTTTAATGAGTTATCAGAGTAATAAGGGTATAGATAAATTTATGATACGATTGACGACTGATGAAAAGAGAGACCTAAACAGAGTAAGACCTTGCCCCGCCTGGTATTTTATTGATCCTAAGAAGGTGAACGACAATTGATACGCCTAAATGTTTCCGCAGGCGTATGTCCCCGTTCATTCGTCTCATTGCTGACGCAATCGGGTAGTCGAGAATTAAGACATATGTTATTATGTACCAAAACATTATGTCTCCAAAAGGTCTTGAATAATGTTAAACAAATATATATTCATTTGTAGCTAGTATCTTTAATTCATAATTAATAACATTTTACAACAAAAGTTTAATTATAGGCAATTTATTTGCAATCTCTTAAGTAGAATATAATAAAATGTATAAAGCAGGATATATAATTATTCCGTACATAATTATTTCATATTAATGAGTTTTTGCAATTTCGTATTTGGGATACGGTAAACGTTAGAGTCACATGAATAGCGTTACAGTGAACGATACGCATGCGCACTTTCGTTTTTCGATGCGATTATGTCACTTTAACGTTTACCGTATTCCAAATACGAAATTGCAAAAACTCTCTATTATGTATCTTATTACATATAAATTCGCAAACACGTGAAAATCTATGTCGGATAATTGTTTTTCATACAATAGGAAGAGATAAGTATAATGGAAATTTAATGGCAAGTTTAATGAAAGACAAGTATAATGGAATTTTGATTCACGTGTGATAGTCACAAAAACCACAACATCCACGGCGAAATCGCCGCTGCTGTGTTTCTGGAGAGACTCGTATCTCATTTATATCCAGGCCAAGATTTTGATATACGGCCACTTTCTCGTGGGATCGAACGATACGCGAATTCGAAAACAAACGACAACGTTCCCGTGCTTGCCGTAAATGGCTTCGTTTTCCATTACGGCGGTCGCCGACGTGTATAGGTCGCGATGAAGGAGGACGAAGTCGAAGATAAGTCGCTCGACATCAACTCGGAGACAGGATTACGTTTATCGCCGTGAAATGGGAAATAGTACGTTCATGGATTCTCGTTGATCTAGATTTTTAATAAAAAAATAAGAAAGCGGAACGTCACGTTTAGGGACAAACCAATCTAAAAGTGAATTCATTATAAATTAATTTATATATAATCGACACAAATATCTACGTAACGTAAATATCTTTGATTTGCAACAGAGTCCATCATTTTACCGTATGACTGTGATTAAATTAAAGTTAGATTCCGAATTATTTCCTGTTTCGCTTCTTATTATAATTGATCGCTTGCGGATGACTTAATGTCAGCAGTAACTGCGTGTTATGACGATCGTTATTCGATCGCTTACATTACATAACGCGTCGCGTCAGTACCCCATTTTGATGCCATTTAAAGTCAATAAAGGCACCCCACTTGATGAAGAAAGGATCGAGTGCCGGGAGTTACACGCCGAGAGTACTCGCCTAAAACGAGATGTGTGGGCCGTACAAGGAGATCTTGTTGGTCGCTTTTGTATGCTGCCACGTCGATAGAATGCATCATGCGCGGAGCAACCCAAATTCAGAATGATCCGAGACATATTGTCGAACGTTAAGAATTAATTAAAAAATTAGACTAACAATAAGTCATAAATATAACTTCGAATCTACGGCCGTAAAATACTTATCTTACTATTTATGAACCATTTATTACGGAACGTTACATTTGCCTACTCATATAAATTACTGGAAATTAAGAGACATTAAAATTGGTATTTGCGACGCCCACGTATTGTGCACGCCCACGTGCTTGAGCACCGTGACAGAGGTAACCCGAAATCCGCGGGATAAAACTGATTAATTTATCGTTGTATGCCCAGGGCTTAGCGACTTTCGTACGGTACTCGAGGAGAACGAGACGGTATGGTTTGTTTTATCGTTACGGTCTTCGAGATTAAGGACCGGGGGATTTTTAAGGCGCAGAATCCCGGCGCTTCTTTCACGCGCGCGTCCTTTTCCTTTGCCAGTTCACGAGAGAGGAAAAGGATATGAAAACGTTCGTGAGGGAGAAAGAGGGACGGAGGTTTACTCGCTCGAAGAGCGAGAACCACTTGCCCATATTTGGCTACACCCGCATGCAGTTTACATTCCGTGCCTTTTTACTGCTTTCTTTCGATTGCCCGCACCTATATGCTCCTCTGTCGCTTCGGCGAGCATATCCGCGACTTATATATAGTGTCCTCGCGAATTTTTATCACGGCGATAACGTGACTTCGCTGTTTTTGAGGAATGCCGCGCATCTCGCATCGCAGATTACGATCTGTCCAAAATACAAGTCTGTTTATCATTTCATCGATTAGATATCGATCTATGAGGAAAAGAGGTAGGTCATTGTTAATGCGCAATTTTTTTTATTTCGCTGCGAGCAGATTGATCAGTTAGATTTGCGAAATGACGATCTCAACGAGATATCTCGATGATATTCCGAGATATAACAATCGAGAAATGCAGTCGCATTTCACGCCAAGTACAGTATATCCTTTTGTAAGCGAGGTATCGTAGCGTATTCTTTACAGAAAGGAGAAGGCTTTTTTTGAAAATAAACTATATTCTTTTTACATAAGTCACCGTTATCGAAAGATGCATATTGAAAGAGAACATAAATTTTTATATCATTACAATGATGCAACAGTGATGAACATAAATGCACTCGATCTTTAGATATGAATATATTTGCATCGATGCAATTGCATTTTTCTATGCGATTCTAAATTATTTTCGGTGTACTACCTCAATGAAAATGTAAATATAGAAGTGAAAAATGCAAACTCGTTTCCTTTCGTATACATAATCGGAATACGTGAATGCACTCACGGTAACAAACCGTGTTTGTTCCGTTTTATATTGTATTTTGCAATCACTCGTGATTTCTCTTGTTTCAAGGGTGTTTCTCTCTTCAAAAATTTGACACAAAAATTTGCAATAAAATTTCAAATAATAAATACAATTGAAGGATTTAATACAAGAACAATATGCATTTAATTCATAAATAAGAAAAGTTTATTCTAGATTTTATATTTTAAAACAGATTTTCAAAATTGTAGATTTTTTCTTCATTTTGATATAACTTCTTATTTAAAATAGATTTTATAAATTAATGCATTTTGACATCTCTCAATTTTTATTATGCAACATTCTGTTTATTTCCTATATGTCATACTTCTAGTTTATTTTTATTCAACTTTCAAGATAGTCAAGTTTGCTCCTTAGCAAAAGAAATCAAAAACTATCTCTTGATCGAAATGGGTCGGCATTATAAACTCTCGCGACCTATGCCTTCTATTTAATAGTACATGTTATCTCTAGGTTACGAAACCCTTATAGGAAACATTATTTGGGGTCGCATGTTGCTGTTTGGTCAATCGCTGTTCAATATACAGCCGCATTCGATCGTCAGACAGGCCGAACGACGAAAAAGCGCCATGCGCGCTTCGGCTCTCTTTGGATATAAAGTCACTTGTATAATAAGTGGCACAAGACCGCTTTCTATCTATGTACGAAGGATTTCTCAGTACATATCTCGAATACGGTACGATGTAAGCGCCAGCAAGAGATCCATAGATTGATTAAAATTTTTCCGATATAATATGAAACAAACTAGGACAGAAGTTATTTAAAACATATATTTCTTCAATAACTTCGATATGATAAAATTCTATATAATAAGTAAAGTAATTATATGTAATGTATACAATTACTAATTTAGCTTATATATAAACTATACGAAAAGATAACATAAAGGAATCAATTGATTATTAATGTTAATTAAAGCTAAATGGTTGAGACGTTATTACGTAAAAGCAACGTATAATTATCAAGATATATTTCTTCGCTGTTGATGTCATCGATATGTCCAGCTAAAATTAAATACGAATGCATCATTCTAAACAACGGTGCACTTTGTGCTTCGGGAACATACAATTCAAGATTAAATGTCACACATATCAAACGATTTTACGCTGTTGATACGCGATTTTACGCAGCATGTATGTAACGAGAATAGCTTTGCCTGCAATATTATGTAATAACTGGATCATTTAGTGATTACGTGGTCCACGTGGACCATTTATGGATACAGCATTATTCACGAGTATTAAAGCATTCAGGAGTTATATTTCTTATTTGAATATTTCGGATATATTCGCAATCGTGAATTCAGATTTTCAGATATACTTGGATTATTTTTAATCGATCGATATGTAGATATTATTCAGAGTGTTGGACGTATGTACAAATTCATTGTTCATAGTGACAGTTGCAAATTTCTATTTCCGATCAAATATAATTTGCAAAGGATGTTAATTAATTAGACCGAATCAGAAGATGAAAGATGACTTTGCGGAAATGTAAGGAAAAAGACAAAGTAAAGAATTATTTAACAATTTTATTATGAAAACTTATACACGATATATATATATATATATATACACGATATATATGAGAAAATGCCAGCATTATCACTCATTTATATTGTATCTTTATATATGTATATATTACATATATTATACATATAATAAATTATCACATTTTCGAGTTATTAACTAGGAAATCCGTAACCAAAGTATTGAACTCTTCGGGGTACCTTAGATGAAGATTATGTGCACCCTTCTCGAAGATATGCATTCTATAAAGAAATACAATAGAAATTAGTAAACATTTTGTAGATTAAATTAATTCTTTTCAAGTAAGTAAAGATACGTACTTTGAGTTGGCGATATTTTGCTGTAGATATGTCGGATGTTCTGGCAGGACCATCGCGTCTTTGGCTCCGTGAACGATTAAAGTCGGACATTTTATCTTCGATAAATCCTGTTTACATATGTCGCCGTTTTGCTTCTCGTACAATCTCACCACGCCGTCTATCCAATCTGACCACGTCTTTTTGAAATAATCCTCACCATAGGCTTGTATCATAGGAGTCCTCATTTTTTCCGACCACTTATTGATGTCTCTAATACCTGGACAATAATACCTCATGACACGTTGCGCGCATGAAAAATATAAAACATTTAACGCGCTCTCGATAACGTGATAGTGAAACATTGCGCCGTATTTGTAAAGTTAAATTGTTCCGATGTTCTGCAAATTTCAACAAATTTAGGAACTCCACAATTCTCTCGCATCTCGCTACCTTTAGTAAATGTAAACAACATTGCAACAAATTGTATTGTTAAATGCTAGAAGAAACTCTTTCTCTAACTCTACGATATCGAGCAAGTGAAATCATACTTTCATATATTTTCTTCTCGTCCGGGTGTATATACGCGTTCGCGCCAAAAACAACCATCTTGAAGATGCTGTCGGGATACGTCGCGGATAGTACAAGCGACGTGATGCCGCCGTCGCTCCAACCGATGAGAGAAAATTTCGAGTAGCCAAGAGTTTTCATCAGGTTGTGGGCCCACTTGGCGTCGCGCTGAAAGAAATCGTCTGGGAAAGTCTTGTTGGGCGGTCGCGACTTTCCGTAACCGGGTGGGTCCCAGGCGACTACGGTCAGCTTGTCCACGTTCAGATTCTCCATCTGAGGCTTAAAATCGGTCCATATTGTTCCTGAAACACTCATTTTATACTAACCATAAATTTGTTGTTTCTTTCTGTAAATTATCTTAATTAACAATTAACAGTTTGCTAATATAATTTAGCAGCAGATTGCCAGCGAAAACCGAGTAGGTTCTGTCATTTAGTATAATTATTTACATGGCAGGTTCTGCTAACATCTTATAACAAGTTTTGTTATATTTCGTTGAGAATCTAGCGAGTTTTATATTTCTACCGATAGAATTTATAGCGAAATTTATACGTTTTGTAAAATCTATTTTTGGCAAATTTTATCTGGAATCTTTTTCTCAAACACAAATAATATTTATATTAAAAATTTTGCAAATATTTACAGCTTCGCATAAAATCGTTATAAATAATGAAAACGACAGCGAAGAAAGCAATTAAATTGCAACGAAGAACGGTAAAAATCATAATTAAAATTATCTAGTGGCGGAAAATTTGATTTTTTCTTTTATCAAAATCATAATGATGGAGGCAACGCTATCTTGGTTTTTATCGAACAGTTTAAACACCATATCCACCATTTACATCCCGGTAGATGGCAGTAAATGCCGATAAAGTGCAAAACTGTCATCTAACTATTCATCAATACATAAAAAATAATTATTATATAATTTATCTTACCCAAAGCGCCAGGTAACAATAGCACCGGATGATCACCTGTCCCGACTCTAGCGTAATTAATTTCGACGTCGTCCACCTTGAGCTTTCGCTCCTGTTAACGAGAATATATTCCGCTTTTAACATAGCAGAAGGTATAGTAGAAAGATGGTCCAGAATATGGCAGATCGTTCGGGAAAACGACAAGTAACGATTTTACGCTTTCGTTTTACGCTCGCGTCTCTTTACGTACCTCTATCGCGCGGGCTTTACTCGCTGTGGTTGATAGCTGCCGGGTGCGCACGAATCCGCTTTCGGTTTTTACCATTTTACATAATGCACTCGCGAGACGGATATACATGTTGGACATAGACAGTGTTAGCCGTATACGTTAGCGATCGACGCCTGCGTGCGAATTGTGGTTTCTGCGCAAATCGGTACCATTATATCGGTATCGCCGTGGCAGACGTGCAATTCAAATTTGTGCGCTCTGATAATGCAATAATGCTAATGATAACGGAGATGATAATAAAAGTAAACAAGATTTCTTTTTTTTTTTAAGTTTACTTTTTGTAGCTGTTAAACTTGTTAATATATCATCGTAAATCGATAATTTTCAGCTTTATTTATTTCTCTTTATTTTGCATGTATCTTTCGTTAAGGAAAACTTGTTCGCACTATGTTTGTTTAGTTGGATATACGTGGCACGAACTTGGTTGTACAAATAGTGCAACTAAGATAAAAGTTATTTTTATAATTTTATTTAAGTTGTTATCTTATATAAATTATGGATAAGGAAATAGTAATTAGATTATAAATGATATAAATATCTGCAATTATATATGCATACATACATATATATAATTAATTACATATATTTCGCATTTTTAAAAATATATAATAAAAAAACTCATATTAGTGATATAAAATATTTGTTTTGTAAGTAACGAGAAAGTCGGGTGGTCGCGACTTTCCGGGTCAATTCCACGCGATTACGATCAATCTTATCCATATTTATATTCTTGATCTGCGATTTAAAATCAATCCACATTGTTCTCGTAACATTCATTTTTGCTGGATTCTTAAATAGTAAATCTCCTTTAATAATCCACCATTTCATTGTCAATGAACAAAATTAGTTAATAGTTTAATTAATTTTTATGTTATCCATTTTCGTTCTTGATCCTTCGTTCTTGTTAACAAGAATTCAACACATAATTTATAAATTCGCGTTAATTTTACGTCTCTTTACATACCTCTATTTCTCTGGCTTTACCCGCTGTAGTTGATAATTAACGAGAGCGCACGGATCCGTTTCCAAATTTTACGATTTTATATAATGTACTTGTCAAACGAGCGTATATCTTGCACGTGTTGGACATGTATGTTAGTTTGTGATCGACTGAAGCTTGTGAACTAATTGGGCGGTAACTGCAAACAGTACTATTATCAGTACCGTCATACTAAACATGCAATTCAAATTTGTGCGCCCTGATAATGCAGTAATGCGATAACACAAAGATGATAATACGAAGGTTGTATTTTTATGTATTAAATTTATTTATTACCGAGAATGTTAATGTTAATTTTTAGAATTTTATGTTTGAAGATTTCAATATGAAAATCGAGAAGATATTGTCCAAAATTTTAATAATTTTTAATGATTTTCCAAGATTTATGATTTCGAGATTTTAAATTACGAAAATTAAAAATAAAATTATAATCATAAAAATCGAGAAAATAATAAATTATAATCGGCGAAAAGATTGTATGAATTAAGAATTTTAAGGATTTTTTGAATTTTCAAAATTTTTCATATTTTCAAGAATTCGGAGTTTTAAATCATGAGTTGTATTATTTAAAAATTCGAGAAACATTATTTTAGAATTTTTAATTCAGAATTTTAAATTGCGAAAATCTAAATTCTTAAAAATCAAGAAAGTTTATATCTTACTGATAGTATAATATAAACAAATAACATCATATATGCTATGAGGAAAGTTGGAAATTAACTTTTAATGTATGATCATTAAAATATTTATTTTAGAACTATACAGTAATGGTAAAAATGCAAACAAATACAGATATAATAATATACAGACGATGGCAGTAATGATTGAAAAACCAACGCATAGGTTTCTAAATGGTAAATAAATAAATGTAGTGCAAGTCGATGATTACATAAATTTATAGGTCGTTCTTACAAAAATTCCTACAAAAATCTTGTGAGATACAAGCTAAATGCAATTGCGGCATGTACATAATTCGTGAAAAAGAATTTTGTCATTGTCATTGTTTCGAAAAGAAACGAAATCCAATTTAAATTCGACAGTGTCTAACGGAGCCCCCGAAAGAAGTGCAGAAAGTTCGGATTAATAGTACACTTAATTATAATCCTATTACTGATAAGAATAATATTAAATGATTCAAAATGGGTTATGGTCATGGCTTATCATGAATCCTGTTGATTGCGATTGCTCTGCGTTCGATCGAGTGCTCTGTGATATTCTTCCATCAGATACTTTTTGTATTTCGTCTGATTGTTCCACAGCTCCGCCGCTTCGAGATTAAGTGGGCTCTCGTTGTTAGGTTCTACATAACAAAGTGTAATTTACAAATTATCATTCTTACGCTGACATTTACTTATATTATACTATCATTTCGTTTTTATTACTTACCACCAAGAAGGGACTGTATGGACAGTAAAATGGTACGGACGTCGTACAACGCGCTCCACTTATCTTTCAATATATCCAGGCAGATGTTACCGCCGGTGTCTACATTTGGATGAAAGCAGGGTGTGGCGAAGCGCACTATAGGAGCGCTATACGGATAGCTGTGTGGAAACTCTAAGGTCAGTTTGTAGGTGAGACCGGCGTATACCTGCAAACACACACGATAAACTGTCATTAGACCTTTCTGTCACATCGGAGGCATTAAGGATTCGACTTAAAGAAGAACAATCCAAAACGATTCGCAGGGCAGTCCTACCGTGTCTCTTGGTCCTGTGATAGTCCCGATCCACTTGAATAAATTTTCTCCCTCCGGGAAGGCGGACACTCCCTGCTCGGTGCTCATCATCAGCACCATCAGCTCCTTTTGCAACCTGGACATTGGGCAACGGTGTCATGAATGTCACGGTGTCAACTGTGTCTACGCGGACAAGCGGTAATTCCTTGCGCGAGGAAAATTACAGCGAGGGAAAACCGCGGAGAAATGCGGAAGCGAGTCTCTCGGAACATTGCCGACGGGACGCGTTCACGATGATACGAGTTAGGTCCAACAATCCCGACTAGGTTATGTGACCACAGCGGACAAAGCGATATCGATTGCGCCGCGAATGCCCGGACGAGGGTCCGGGGAAGGCTCGGGGGGTCGCGGGGGGACCGATCCGCAGGGGTAGACTCGCGATTCAGTCGGCTCGCGAGCGATGCCGACGGGCCCGAGTGTTTGGCGCGTACCGCTTGCTGACTGCGTGATTGTCCTTCGGCAGGCTCTGCTTCTCCTCGGCGGCCTTGGTCGGCGTGTTCTGCATCGAGCTGAAGGGGTTCACGTTCTGCGCCATCCTCGGGCACCGGGTTTTTCGCGTTCCTGGGCGTGAATCGGACGAGGAGTAGCGTCTTTACGGAGCTAGGCCTCCGTGTCTCTTTCTCTCTGTCTCTCCGACTCGATTGACGGCCACAACAGCACGGCGGAAATTTGAATGCTGCACGCGCCCTACTGCCAGGCTCGAAAACATCGGCCGGCAAAACAGCTGTTGCGTCGGGCGGCGGCGCGTCGCGTGGAGTCACTCTCGCGTTCTCCGTCGCGACGGAGGACTTTTCAATCGTAGTCTCGAGATATTGCGGGGGGCCCGGCACGGCCGCGTTCCGGGAAACGGCGGCCGAGCGCAGTGTGATCGATAACTCCCGCCGTCGTTGCCCGGCCTGACCTGGCGGTTCGTTCTCGGAACCGCCGACGCGCCCTCGGAACACGACGAGAGACACGGCGAGAGGATGGCCTCGGGGGTTAGCGTGATCGCGATATATTGATCGAAAGTCGACGTCTGTTTTTTCCTTTCTTCCTCTTCCCCCCCCTCCCTCTCTCTCTCTCTCTCGCCCCTCATCACGTCTCCGCGGTGATGATCAACGTGACTCGCCGAGGATCGATGCAATCGGGCGATCGCACCTCGGACCTTCGTGACACGTAGTGCCTCGAACCGCGAGAGTCACCCGGTATAGACGCGTCTCCTGTTTCGTTGCAGCGAGCGAGCGAGCGATTTTCGCGAGGACGACAATACGGTGGCGCGTCGGAGGCCGCGCGATGGGATCGCTCGACGATGAGAGTGGATTCCGGGCAGCCTGGTGATCCCGTGGTGATGCGAGAGCATGGCAGCGGCGCAGAGCACGCCGGAGTCGGACACCGGGAGCTTCGAGTGTTTCAGAAACTACACGGCGCCGGAGGTGTTCGTGCAGGGCCTGGCCGGCATTGTCGATCAGCAGGACGTCGAGTCGATGATACGCGCTCAGAAACAGATGTAAGACTTCGATTCTCTCTCGAGATGCCGGCCCGGCCGGAGAAAAAGGTTTCTTTGCGTTCGCAATTGGCACACCAATTGGTTGGTTTGTCTTGTATTTGTTTGTTTGCCACAACAAGACAAGGCTGCGTTCCGATATTCACTGGCAGTATTGAAAATCTATAATGTACGTGACGTAAACAATAGATTTGCAGTATTGGCAGTGAATATCGGAACGCAGCCATTGTTTCATTGAACAAAGCTCTCTTGTTACATTAAATCATATTGTTTGACGGAAAAATAATTATTTGGAATAATTAAAGGGGAAAACTTTATTTGGAATTTTAAATGCGTTTGAACATTGTTCGTTTCGAATAACCTATACTTGGAACGACCATTCAGCTCCTATTTGTTTTAAGTTGACAAAGAAGCAAAGTTCGTTCAAAGAATATTTTATTTAAAGTAAACATACGTTTTTTGTAAGTAAAATAATCATATTTATGGGTTTAAACAGGATTAGACTATTTTAATGATTGAGTTTCTTCGACTTTAACAAAATTTGTTGAAACCAAAGAAACATTTTTCTCTGTGTAGTTTACACCGATTGTTTGGTATGCAGATATTTTTTATTAAATGAATTTAGTTGATTAGTTAGAGCTTACTATTTAATATGTTAAACATCTGGTAACCTAGTTTACACCCATCATTTGATGCCTGTATCAAGTACTATATTCGTACCAAATTGGCTTAATTCGTTGGTGTAAACTAAACCATTAACATTTACACCATCAAACTAATTGTAAGCTAATTTGGTACGAATATAGTATTTTATACACGTATCAAATGATGGGTGTAAACTAGGTCACATTTGCACGCCTATAATTTTTCGATTATAATTTTAATCTCTCGCTCTTAGGTTACAAAGGTTTGAAAAGACCAACGAGATGCTGACGAACTGCAATCAGCTGTCGGTGAACAGGCTCAAGACGGCCGGCACAGAATTCAAGAAGCACACCGCTCTTCTGGTCGAGATGAAGAGGGACCTGGATTATATTTTTAAGAGGATTCGCCTGATAAAGAATAAATTGAGCCAGCAATATCCACAGGCGTTCAATGGTAATGAATTATATGGATTCAGTCGACGAGAAAATGATCCGTTATAGTTATATTTTCTATTCGCTTGAAATGCGCAGAGGCGGTAAGGAGCAGCTTGGCGGAGGAAGTGATCGTGGAGGATGTCGATTGCCCGGTGAAGCCCCTCGAACCGGAAGTCGTGCCGCTGCCATCCGCCCCGGCTGACGGCGCTGAGGATCAAGATCCCGATTCAGATGGTAATGAAACCTCCACTAAAAATAGTCATTCATATCGCTAAGGAATAAAATAAATCGGATCTTCGGCGAACGTCGAAATGTGTAAAACACTTAAAAAAATTACCTACGGAACGAACGGCCGATTAATTCAGGTAACACACATACACGTTATATTTCTAATATGTATATTGGCGGAGGTAAACCGCGCGGAAGGAGTACGTATGTGCTTCGTTGTAAGAGAGCAGAGAGACCTGTTTAAAGAGCCAATTGTTTTTGAACATTCAAACGATTTTATTGTTGTGAGATGTATATGTAAACTACATTAGCTATACGTGAATGCATAAAAGACTATTTTAAAGAGAGTATTTCTATTAGAGATCGATGTTAACGAGAAGTGAACGTGTTCTCGCTTCTTAAGATTGCGCTTTACCTGACATCCCGTGCACTTCCTCTCGTTTCGGGGGAGATACTAGTACAAATCCGCTGTAAGGAGTATCAGTCGCAATCGGCGAATCGACACTTTCCGATTATTTACGCATATTTTCGTTATTACTCGCATGTGTAAAACTGGAACTGTCACGTTACTGACAAGCAAATTTGCAATGCAGAGATGGTACAAAGTAAATTTCCATACTAGCTAGTTTACGGGAGGGTAGTTAACCGACGAGCATCGGGAAATTCTGCAAGTAATTTTTCTATTTACGAATGAATATGAAAGAAATACGTGCCATGTTAGATGTCCGACACTCTGTGCAGACATCAGAGATAAGGACGTTGAGTACGGAAGTTTACTGTTCTTGAATGTTCTCTCTTTATTACGTAATTTTCATCGACTTGCCGCGTAAGTATGTACATACCGCATAACAACATGCTTTCGATGTACAAGCCGATTTATTGCTTCTCCCAGCGCATAGCAAGGAAGCTTGTTCCATGTGTTACATAGTGCATTATTGTAAATAAAGATCGTTCATTGTCTACCTCGTCGCACACACAGAGTCGTCTATTTCACGCTACTCCGATAGGTATGTCTACAACGATTTACAGTATTGGCCGAAACACTCGAGAGCTGGTCTTGCAATCTCTGACGCTACACAAAAAAAATTTAAGGATGTGCCTATGAAGCTTACAATTAGAGACATGGATAGGCTGAGATGGAGAGATTAAATTAAGTCATTTCGCGCAAGAAGCTGCGAGGATTTGTGCAACGGAGGGATATGCGTTGCCGTATCGATTAATAACAGCCTGGGGGTCGTTTCTAATGTTAATGCCTTAGGACCTACGCACGCAGCGCGACAATTCTGCATCCTGCGAGCCAGAGTCAGTCTCAAGGTGCTCAAATAAATCCGTTGTATGCGCACTTTCCACTGTTAAAATTATGCAATTCACAATGTAAAGCGTTTCGGTCGGCCGGAGAGAAAGAGAGAAAAAGAGAAATATATATATAATTGTTCTTTGTTCGTTCTTCGTTCTCGTTTTCCTGCGGTTTGATTCATCCCGATCAAGTTATCCTATCCCTTCTGCGAAACGGAATAGAACCCACGTAAAGTAAGAAAGAAAAAAATAAATAAATAAGAAATCGCGAACGGCGATAATTAGCCAGGGGACTAATAACATAACTTCCATTGTTGGTGTACAGTGCCGGTCGAGGAGTTTCAGTTCACGAAGCTGCGCAAACGACGAATAAAGAGTAACGACAGCTCGTCGACGGAGAGCAACAACGATCAGAGTAACGCCGACACGTCGTCCTGCACGTCGGACACCGGCTGAAAGAAAGCCGGGCAGTAATGTGAGAGAGCGAGAGAGAGAGAGAGAGAGAGAGAGAAAGAGAGAGAGAGAAAGAGGGGGAGAGAATGCGATACGCCTGTCATAATAATTGTCCCAAGTCGGACTCACGCACCGGCCACTTCGAACATTGCTCGAGAGCGTATCAGGCTAATCAATCGGCCAATCGAGCGATCAATAAGGCAATAAGGGAGTCGGGAGACCCGCGGCGGCCACTGTGATGCCGCGCACAGCATATCTCGATGTCGTTGTGCGAGTTGCGAGTTTGTGAGTACTGTCAATGTTGAGCAAAATAAATCCTTTGTACACGACAGAGCGGTGTTGGTCAATTTCACACGACTGTTCCGGCGTGAATACGAGAGCGACGGCGAGCGAGAGGAGAAAGAGCGGAGGAGAGAGAGAAAGAGAGCACGTGTCCTTGCGGACAGCCGGGATCTTTAATTCGCGAGACGCGCCGCGCCGGGTCGAGACGGCGCCGAAATCGCCGCCACCTGGGGCAGCTTCATTAGCGAGAACGCAGCCGTCGTCGTCGTGAAATATTTCGCTCGTCCGGCCGGCAAAGGTGGCGCCGAGATTAATGCGAATGCTCCGCGCGGCTGCATCCGCGCCCGCGCCGGCTCCGCTATACTTAGCCAGCGCGACGCGCGTCTGGGAAAGATTCACGTGACTTCTTTCGCCGCGTTAATTCAGGAGGAAGACATTTCAAGTGTCCACCGCACGTGTTCGGCGCAACGAGGGTATAGTGAGCGACGTCGACGCCGCCGCGTCGCTTTGCTTCGCTTCGATGAAATGCGGGATGTATTAGAGCTAGTGTACCAGAAGTCGCGCCCTTTTTTCCATTTGTTGATATTTAAGTTAAAGGGAATATGTTGCAAAAGAGAGGTGATGCGAATTTCATCACCAGTATTTTTTCGGAAAACAACTGCACCGTCGCGTCGGCGATCGAGAAACGTCGTAGCATTTCGCACGAAGTATATTTTTCGTGAAAGTATATTCTTGTGATTTTCTTTCTATTCCAAAATCGGAATCGCGTTGTGAATTTTAAAGCATTTTTATTTTTTCGAAGCAGCTTTTATGGAGAGTTTTGCAAAAATATATTGGACCCGTCTCTGTCTTTATATCTCTCTCTCTCCCTTTTCATCCAAGGTTCATTTGCAAATCTTTCCATGGATTTCAGATATTTACTCAACGACCTTCGCTTTTCCCGGGTCCTCCGGCGAAGCGGCGTAATCGCGGCTGTAACCGGCGGTTGTAATTATTTACGGATTAACGGGATCCGCGCAAGCTGTTGCCGGTCGCGAATGTTAATTTTTCTTTTCTGCGGTTTGTTATCGCCCGGCGTAAAATATTGTTAGGAATCGATTTCTAGCTCTGCTTTCTACCATCGATGGTTTGTGCTATACACAGACGTCACGCGCGTGCATACACATACGCGGAGTGCGATGCTCCCTTGCGCGCGCGAGGAAGACGCCAGCCGTCGCGATGCCAGAAACCAGCTGCGCCTCAGCTGTTTTCTATCCATTCCGCCTTGCTTCCTTTCTCCCGGCGACGATTGGACACTTCGAAATAAAATCCTAGATAGACGCGACACATGGGGCGTATTCGCGCTACGTAGAATTCATCTTGACGATTCGTGTATAATTAAATTCGACGCTCCTCTACGAGCGCCCTTCTAAACACTTGCTCTGTACAATATCGCGTGTTAGCTTTATAAATTTTATGGAATGTATCTCGAGAAAATTTAACACCACCATTTATGTTATAAAGAAAATTTTTTAAGCTCTTACATTTTGAAGGTAATCGAAGATAAATCAGACTTTATTTTAACTATATATTATATAAATTTTAATTTTTATTCTTTCATTATTTATTCAATCGATAACATTGGCGAATGTATCGAAAAGAGATAGCATTTATAGCTTTAGCTATTATAGCTAAGAGATATTAATTTTGCAAAAGATATATATATTTTTTTAGACAATTACTCATCCAATCAATATCGTTATTTCAAATTTTTAATATCTTGCCTTTTTTTAAGTTTAAGCGGCACATGCTGGTTTTTTTTCCTACTGGATTGCTAGCTGGCTTGTGTGCTTGCTATCGTGTGGGCAATTGTGCTAGAAATTGTATGTCTGCTTGCCACGCTGCTGACAGACAACACGGTCAGTAGCACTGCCAGCAATGCTACCCACACGGTAGCAAGTACGCAATCTAGCCAGCAATCCAGCAGGAAAAAAAGCATCGTGTGCCGTAGGCTTTATACATTATATATAATATACCTGTGAGTAGAGAGATGCAAATGCAGCGAAATGAGATGCAAAAATAACTGAGATATTTTGCGTAGACTTTATTCGCACTCATTATTGGACCATCTCCTCTCTTAAAGTCCCGTCCCAATTGCTTGCGCAAAATGCAATTCATTTGCGCCAGCCGCTATTGCGGATATTGCACGCGCGTGCTAACGCACCCGAGAAGAATGCATTTCGGGGGAGAGGGGTGGCCCGCGGGGCGGTCGTGGCGGTTAACTGCACTCCCGATAAAACGCGGAAACAGCTGTTTAATCTTATCCGGTCCACCTGCGCCGCGCGCTCGATATTTACTTTCATTCTTCCAGCGCGTCGCGTGCAGCACGCGCCTCTGGAACATACGTCTTTTGTTGACACAAGCATAACAAAGCTTGTTTCCACCCGTCTTGGCACATGTGCGCCGCGCAGATAGCTTTGGGCTGAGCGCAAATTTGACAATAATGCAACGTATTTATTATTTTTCCGACGATTTGCAAGGAAATTTCGCAAGATTTTTTGCTAAAAATGACATATAGATCTTTACGTCAATTAAATAAAGTTTTACTTATTATTAGATACTTGTACAATAGACAAATTTGACAAGTTAAAAAATCTGGCGGATATTTGACAATAATACAACATAATTAACTGTTAATTTTCCAATAATCTGCAGGAAAATTTTTAGGAGATTTTTTTCAAAAAAGGTATTGTCAATTTGAAGTTAAAGAAATACACATTTTGGGATTTTGTCAATCTGTTAACGTAAGTCCCACGAATTTCTCAGATTTAATTATATGATCATATTCTACTCTACAATGCGGACAAAAGTGTGTCGCGCAAAACGCTGCGGATTACGCCGCGAACTCGGTAGAACTGGAAAGACGCGGCGGAACTACGAGCGCACGAAGTCTTTGGAAAGCCAATGGTGTTTTTGAAAGCCGCGATATTCCCGTTCCCTCTTACTCGCGCATTGCCCGGGGTACGTCTAGTTGACGCGGGCACAACGGCGACCGATGCAAAGTAATACAAAAGCGCGCTCGCTAACTCGTCGGAGAGTGTCACCGGCAGCACTTCGGATTGAACTTTTCCAAGAGCCTCGGACGGGATAAAGAAAATGCGCGGGAAGAGAGAACGGCAACCGGAAGATGCGGCTTACTCGGGAGAGTAAAACTCTCTGGGAACGATTAAATCCCGCCGTCTCTCCCTCCCTCCTGCAGGTCCCCATGAGATAAGGGATATAGTGAGTACCTTTTCATTCTTTTAATAAGTACGACTGATGATCTGCGATACAATTCCGATATAAAAATCTTTGATCCCCGCAATTATCATATCATATGCATACTAAGTTAAATACGTATATTATCGGAATCTCAGTTCTATAAAATTTTAAGACTTGCTACGACGCTAGAAAATTTTATTTCGCCCTTATTACACACCTTTCCTTGTAATTGCTCCGAACTGACTTGCTACATTTATCTTTCTGGACAGAGCGACTGTAATATAACGTTTATTTTTTTATATCTTGCAATTTTGTTCTATTTATTTATTTTTTTCTCTTTTATTCATCCCTTTTCTTTATGCTTATCCTTAATGATGGCTTAGGTATGACGTCCATAAGCTTTTCCTCGGCTGAAAAGGACATACATAGCTTAAATCTGGATCTGCAGTCCAGGTGTGTCAGTTCTGGCATCCAGATGTTAAAATAACTTTTCTTAATCCTAATTCTCATGTTAACACGAGAGCTGTCTCGTTTCTATAATCGTCATCCAGATGCGAAATGTCCACTTTCCTCATTCGCAAATTATTTTAACGCAACAAAGTAAACCTCAAGCTTAAACGGATTTAGTGTTGGCGCTAAATTAGATTCAAAATAAATTTAATAAACGTAATTGAATGTAACTTACAATTAGACGAAAGGAATTCTTTCAAAGTTTCACTGTAGTTTCGCACGTCAAGTACATCTTTTCTAGATACCGATTTACGCGTATGTTTTGCAACTTTTACCAGCAATATCGCCCGGAGGGGTCTTTCGTTGCAATAAAATCTACTCATTCAATTCGTTCTCTATCTCTCGAAGGTAAAGGACTTTTCTGTCGCTCTCGCTTCCTCGCCTAACGCGTTTTTTTCTCCAGCGCGTACGGGCGACAGAGCGGCGAGAGCTTTGTAAAATCGGCGGATGCGGCGGCCTCTCCCTCGCCGGAGGAGTGACTTCGTGCTATTGACATCCGCTTCTCGTGGTATCGACATCCCGGTACATGCCCGCTCGTGCCGGGAGCACGATCTCGCGTCACTTCCAGAGAGCGAGAGAGCGAGAGAGAGAGTCAGAGAGCGGCGGAGAGAAATAGGTATAGAGAGAGAGAGAGGTGGAGCGAGGGGTAGGAGAGGGTGGGTGCACGGGGTGCGTTCGTTGGCTCTGCGTCGGTGTAATTTTGCACGAGTGCGAAAATTACACCGTGCCGCGGTGCCGATAAGTCGTAAATTACGGGCACGTAGGTGGATCGTGTAAAACGCGGCCGCGGTCGGACCTGCGATTGACGCCATCACCGCGCTTAAACTTACGGCCGTACGTCGAATAAATCGGAATTAGCGTTTAATCACGTACGTCCGTTCGATACGCGCCGCCGGAGTTGGTAATTGGGTCTCGAAATTCCCGAACGGCTCGTCTGCGACGCTGCCTTTAATTGTTTTACAACGGTGTCGTTGCATATTGCTCTTTTTTCCCTGTTAAACTGTACATTCTTTCTAGTATGTGCTAAAAATTGGTTCTGCATTTCTTCTCGTAGCTCTCCTGTCTGTAGGTTTTGTGCCATATTCATTATTTAGAGAATTGTAGCTTGCAGGATGAAACTGTTTCGCGTGTGATGAATATCGAGTCGCGCTTAACGCTTCTTTCGTATGCACCATGGTTGTTTATAATAATATATCAAAATTAATTGACGTCGTAATTTAGGCAGCACGAATCTATTTACATTGTTGCGTCGTTTATGTCCCATATTCGTGTTCAGATTTGATGAATATGGGATGGAACAATAGGATATTTTGTGTCACGATATAATGCTTTCTGAAAATTCGGTACGCAAAATTGATTTCTTTAAACTCAATGAAAATTATATATCTATAGCTGATTGTAAGATTGATACAAATTGAATTGTTTAATATGTTATACGTGAAATTTGTATATAATTTTTATATAGTATATTGCAAATTTAAAAAATTACATTAAAAATTATGAAATTATACATAGTTTTCTCTAAGTTTTTCCTTAAAAAGCGTTGAATTTTAAAAATAATTGCTTAAATTATGTTCATCATGGATTTACCAATTCGTCACGCCAAGTATTTATTCGGCGAAATTTTAATATCGATTTCTATTTAAGATATGTTTGTCATTCTGCTAGAAAATATTGGGTTGTAATTAAACGATCTTTGGGAACGTCACGGAAAAAGCAACTCTCGTCAATGCCACTTAACATAAGATTTCTTCTATTTCGAATAACATTTTCTTATGTTGGAATAACCGATATTGATTAAATTTTATCGAGAAAATACTTGGAATTTTCAGGGGAGTTTCATTCTTTATTTTATTTTATTATATTATTACAGCATAGTGTTGCAACATTGTTTAAAGTATACAAAGAAGATAGCATTTAAACAAATTGTCAAAACTTACATTGTATTCTAGCTTACATAATTAATTATTATTATCATGAAATATTATCAATGAAAATAATTTAGAAAACTTTTCATCGCAACTTTGAATGAATTATTCAGGCATTAGTTATTTTTAAATTAAAGACTAATTATCTTTGAAAATTGATAATTATATTTTGTGACAGATTTTGTGTATACAAATGTATCATTTTCGAATAATATAAATGCGAACAGAAAATGAAATATGGTCTTAGAAAGTTGTGTGTAGCAGCAGACGATAGGATTTCTTGATATCTCTGATCGACATGAAAATCGATCAGGTTCACTGCTTTTTCACCGAGACTACACAATCATCCTAAAACTCGGTGATCACGCGCGAATTTACGCGGCCGAAGACTTCGTACATAACATCTGCATCAGATCGAATGATTTGCTATTCGCGCAGCTCCGGCCGCCGAGGGAAACTTAGATTGCTTCGCCGACTAATTCCTATCCGACGCGCCCGCACTAATTCGACGTCGAAACTCGCGGCGCGTCATACCTGAAGCGGCTCGATAAATTACTCACCGTCCGTCCAATTACCGGCGACGGGGCCTGCAGCCCCGCTTCGTCATTCACGGTGACTATGACTCGATTCTTGTTATCTGTTTTTGCCACTTCGTAATCGCGACGAACGCTTATGCAACCCGGTTTTCGGCCTACATGCGAGATACGGTCTCGCCTGATTCGTGAGTATATAATTCTTACTTCGACATCCGGATATATATATTTGAGTATTTTTCTTTCGCAATTAGAAAGGTCGCACCTCGTCAGGATTGGTCTTTGACGAAGACGACGCTCGAGGAAAGCTCCTGGCATCCGATCGCGTGCAGACGGGATCCCGGGGATCTCGCGTCAGAGCGCGTATGCACGAGTGTGTACGTGGCGATGACAGGGTGGCGTGACGGAGTGCTAATAATACGTATAATGGGTCGCCAACGGTGGTGTGTGCGCGCGAATTCGTGCCGATAAACGCGCGCGTCCACACCGGCTGCAATCTCAGCATGTACACACGTGTCATCCTGAGCAACGAGGCACGAGTGCACGCACGTGTCCGTGCATTCGGAGACGTTAAATCCGCGCGAGCGTTGCGCGACAGGCTCGGATTGGGAACAAGCTGGGACATCCTAAAACGGATTCTTAAATTACGCCTTTCGATATCGATTGTGTGATAACGAGATTTCTAAAAAGCAACGTTAAATTCTCAAGTGAACGATGCATTTGAAATTGAACGTAGGACAAATATGTTCCTTATACGTTTTTATGTATGGAGAAGCTAATTAAAAAAGGAAGGTTTACTTTGTTAATTAACTTGAGAAGAAACGCATTAATTTCGAATGCATATACATTTCCATATTTCTAATTTGAATCTTTTTCAGTAATTTTTAAATAATTATTACGATGTTAAAATATTTAAATTCTGCTACTTTATGTCTCGCGAATTAATTCTAAACGACACGATGCGACGGATGGACGGTGAGTTTCGAGAATCCCGCGATCGATCGATCAAACATCGGATGGTCGGTGGCACGTCTTCTGCGTCCTCCACGAAGACAGCTGGCGCAATTGTGGGTCGACGAGCATTCCTCGTCAGCGCCCGAGTTTGGAAATCGGTCATGAGTCGGTACTCTCGCGTACACGATTCGCTCGAAATCGAGACGGATGATCAAGAGGCGAGAACGATGAGAAATGTCCGCCAAAGCTGTTTTACGACTATTGGTTTTTTTTTCATAATTTGACACTATAATAATATATACTATATAGAATATGTATAATTAGGAAATTTTATATCTAAATAATCGCTACAATTTAAAAAGCTCTCACGTTATAATATTTCTACGTAGAAAAGCATCAATTTATAAAAATAATCATTGACTTTCGATGTTTTATAATTCGAGAAGAATTTTAAACACATTATCTTTAAATGCGTAATACGATTGTATATGGTTCTTATATTTTTTTTATAAACCTTTTTTGCTTTGCAGAAAATTCCTTCTGCGTTGATTCGCAGAGAAGTAGTCGTATTTTTCACGCGCGCTACTTTCATAGATAAATTACATCAGTATCGTCTAACGCGACTACGCCGATTTGCGCGTGCAGTTTTTCGAACTTTTATGATCGTGCAGAGATTTCGGTGCACAGCGGTGATCGATGTCGCGCGTCGCTGAAAAGCGGAACGGCAAAGGAGCGGCGCAGGATTCAAAGTGCCGAGGTGAGGTGAGGCTGCACACTCCCCGGTGTCGGGGGTGTGGTGCGAGGTACGGGAGGCCAAGCTATTTCTCAGCTTCAGCGGCAGAGCCTTTCTTCGCGGGAATATATCGACACGTCAGGAGCACACTGGCCCGTTTACAATATCGCGTATAGGAACGTGCGCGCGCCTACATTTCGGCCGTCTCGCACCTCATCGCGCGAGAAACATCTCTCCGAAATGATTTCGCATCGATCGCGATCCTGGATCGTCTTCAAAAATTATTCAGGAGCTCTTGTAAGTCATGTCTTTCTAATAACAACAACAATATCATAATGTGATTTCAAATGATATTACGCTGGAAAAAAAAATTCTGGTTAAAAACGGACGAATCAGAAAATCTTGTAGGATTGATAAAAAATTCTGGTTATTATAATAGGAATTCTGATTATTATGAGTTATATAAAGTATTGAGTTTTATTATAATGATCCGAATTTCTGTTATAATAACCAGAATTTTTGATCAATTCTACAAGATTTTCTGATTCGTCCATTTTTAATCAGAATTCTTCAGTGTAGTAGTCGAAAAAAGTAAAATGTCGAAATATATGTAATGTAATATACTGTTTACTATTATTTCATAAAATTATTTTTACGCGAATAATATTTTAATAATAACTAATATTTTGTGTTAAGTGTAAAATTATGCAAAAAGTTATTTATCTGAAATTAGGTTTGCTTGTAAAATGAACTTTCAAATATGTAAAGTTAAATATCGTGCTTAAAAAGAAGAATATTTTACTCGATCGCAAGCAAAGATTTTGAAAAATGGAGAACGCGATAAAGAAAATCTTTGGAACGGCCGCTTTATGAAAAACCATTCTTTTAAATATAAGTTCCGAGAAGTTTCTTATAGCCTCTGCGCGGCACGTTATCAAAACCTGCTGGATCGTTTCAATCGCGTAATCCGCGGAATCCACATGGCGTGGGGCCGTTCCGGTTTTACATAGGCGCGTAAACGATCTGAAATAACTTCGCCAGGTGCCCCCTCGAATTGTTTCCGTCAGCGTTTCACGCCGGGAAATCATCGCCGGATATCATAATCATCGCTTTCGGGGGTGGGAGGAAGCGTCGCAGGTTAAGGCCGGCTGGAGGTTGCGTGGTGGATTCACCTCCTCCGCCACCGGCTGGCTGGCTGGCTGCCTGGCGTCGTCCTTTCGGTTCTCTAGCGAGACTCTCAGTTGGCCGCTGACTGCCGTCCGTGCGTCGCGCACGTTCGCGCTGCTCTGTCGCAGCTTCGGGATTCGCTCCTCGTTGCCTCGACACCAACCCCCCGAGATTCACGTTTCGTCGCGCATTTCTTCGAAAACGCCCCGTTTCCTTCTGACTTTGTGTCGAAATTCTTTTTTTCTTCTCATCTTTGCGCGCTCCGGAGATTAACTTCGTTCTCGTAACGGTTTTTAAAACTTTATCTCCGTCTCGCGGTTTATCGTAAATTTTCTCCTTACCCCGAGTCGTGTCTTTTTTCGAATCGCGGGGATCTAACACGCTTGTCTCTCGGCTGGCACCAAAAATCGGAGCACGGAGAAGAGTGCATTTTCGCATGATGGAGCGTATCGTCGACCCTCGCTCACAAGAGCACCCACGGCACTCGTGAAAGCCCGCGTTTCGCGAAACTGTGACTGATCGACGGCCCGCCGTCTTCCCTGGATTTTTTTTGCGGTTTAATCTGGCACGCTGCGTGAACATCGATCAGGCAGGAGGTGAGCACCCGCTATCATTCGAATTCTCTCTGACAATTTTTTTAGCGCTTGCGATAATTACTGTGACAGGAGTCTCCATAACAGAAAGATTATTCGATGTGTCTTTGCAGAGATTTGGAGACATTATCTTTTAAATTAATGGTATGAAAAGATTTTTGATTTTATTTATTTCTGTGCATTTTTTACAAAAGAAAATTATTCTTGATTATCACATCTTGATAATCAGAAATTATTTAATTATTTTAATATTTTATAAAAAATATGATAAAATATAATTTTAATAGATAAAAAAGAAAGCACTGTATGTTATGTTTATAAAATAAATTGCTTGCTTCTTGTGTACATGCTTCTTTAAACACATATGAGGCGATATTAAAAATGGCTGGCTTGCGACAGTATGGGCACGGTAGACATTAATTTGTACGACGGTATTTTTACGACATGAGAAATAATTGCTTGATTATACGGAGCGTCTGAAGAACAACGTGTAACTCCACGGGACATGGGTTTGAATATTAAAATAAATTGAAAAAAAAGCACGCACACAATCGCACATGGCCATATGTTTGTAAAGTTCGCGCTACAAAGCTATGGGCCTCGTAATGTCGGGAACATGGGTAACTAGGAAATCGCGTGCCGCACAAAGCTGCTGTCATTTTAGCTGACACTGCAACATTACGATTATACCGCAATTTTTACCAAAAGACCTCCACGTGCATGACTCTTGTATCGATTCCATTATTAATGAGAAATGCCATGTTTCGACCTTTTCTGCTGTATTCAACCATTCGATGTGGCGCGAAATATGGCATCGTTTTTCACATACGTATCAGAAAATCACAGAGTGATTTTCGCGAATCCTTTCGTATCTCGATATAGAATATATATAGATTTTTCTACAAATATACAGATTTATAATATATACAAATATATAATGTCGTATAGAATTTTATTGTTAATAGATTAACAATACAATTTTCAAACTAAAGAGCGTCTTCTGAATATCATTATTTAATGCGAAAAATATTCATTTTATCGACGAAATTGGTCGAACGGTAAGAAGTAATCGCTCATAATACCCGCCAGGCATCATGAATATATATGTATATGTATATATATATATATATATCTCACCAAGACAACTTATCGTGTGCTAAACACCAGAGAATCAAGCCATCGAAGCGCAAAGAGTACGTATGTAATGCCGTAGACGGAGGGGTGGATGAATCGCCGCGGGGCAAAGACTACCGGAGGGAACTTGGAGTTTTCTTCGACGGGAGCACGGAGATAAGGACCGAACAGCGCGACGAAAACCCTTGTCAGGTGCACCCTTTCGCACGGTGTTTGCCAATAATCGGTTCCCGGCGGCGTACAGCGCACGTCACGATTAACCGTGGCGGAAGCGCGCTACGAATTCGTACCCGCCGCGCGCTTCCGCAATGTTCGCGCGAACCGCGCGCTTGTCGATCTTTACACTCTCATCCCCCTCGGCATGCATTGCTGTTCCCTCGACGTACATCACTTACAGCGTATAAATCGTGCAACTCTTGTTTCGCAACTTGTACTTTCAGTAATTACATTAAATTGCAGCGTATTTAATAGAAATACGTCGAAATAAAACGTATCGTAAAAAAGAATTGACACAAATATCATAGTAATAATTATAATATATCAATTATAATGCAGCTGCAACATTAATTTTGAAGTGACAATTTTGTCTGATATCGTAATTAGATTTTTATTTTATATTTATGATAATAAAAAGAATATATAATAAAGATTAAATTAAAATAGCTTATAATTAATTAAATTATGAAAGCTTTTATATTAACAGACATCTTTGTCAAATCAAGTTGAAACCGAAATCCATTTCTCCCCTCAATCTCATTTTGATAAATTATTAATAGAAAGGAAAGAATCGGCGCTTCCAGCGCGGCAAGATACGGTAGGACGAGCTCGTTAAACAGGGGCAAATCGTTTACTCGGAGCGCACTGCTGATGCAAGTATCCTGTATTCCGGGCTCGCGTGTGTACACGCGTGCGGCAAGGAACGCGTACGCGGGTGCACGTACGCTCGTCGGTGCGGCGTGTTATACCGAAGTATTATATCGATTAACTGTTGGCAACAGAAGAGAGGCGGAGGAAAGCTTGTCAGGGGCTGCGGCGTGGCTTTGGCTTTCCTATATTATTAATCTTTCTCTTTCTGCCTCCCTTCCACTTCCTCGTGTTCCTGTCGTTCTTTCTCTCTCACTCTCTCTTGCCCTCTGTCTCTCGCCACCCACGTCCCACCCTGGTGGTTGCCTTCCGCTTTTGCCCGTCGTCTCGCCCCTCACCCATCTCACCCCCGGCGAGCTCTGTCTGCCGCTGCTGCTCCGCTCGACCTGCCATATACGCGTCCGTCGAGTCAGTCAGGTGTTGCGGGCAGCTTCCGCGCTTCAAAGAGAATCAAGAGTTACGGCTGGAGAGAGACTCGACCTCCGCTTGCTCTCCCTGGTCCCTCGCCGGTACCTTCCGGTCTCCCGCTGGTATCTCCGGTTGCGTTGCGTTGCGTTGCGTTGCGTTGCGCTGCGTTACGTAGCTCACATCACAGCGGTACCGTCCATGAGTTGCCTTTTCCGGGTAGCATGTAATTAGCGAGCGTTAACGGTGGCACGTAAGTTCCGCTGATGAACGTTTGCATCGAGGAGCTTCAGATTTGCTTGCACAGAATAACAGTAAAATTTGTTACGTGTCCTAAGGCACTGTACTGAAAAACTGTAGAGAAGAGCTACACGCGTTTAATTACATTTTGCAATGTGTAATTGTCGAGACTAAAAAATGTCCGCAGGCAACATAAATAAAGAGAAAATGTTGAGAAAATTATCAGAGAAAGCGGAGATTCTAATTAAGAATTAAGACGAGAGGTCTTATGAAATATTTGCATAATGAAATCACATAGAAGGAAGAGAATTTGATTACAAAAAGAAAAATAAGATTGAGATCGCCAATGATTTGAAAGATTAAATTAAATAAAGCGTCATTAATGTTGGACGATTTTGAGATTACAATCGTTCCTGTAATGTCGCTGTATTTCCTTGCTTCTTTCTCTGGAAGTAATTGACCGTGTTCAAATTGCCAACAATATATGCTTTGAAAATTGTATCTATAGAAAATTGTACTGACAACAATCCGCAGATGATTGAATAGCACGTGTCGCCGAGGTTGGTTACAGGATGCGCAATGGCGAAATAGATTCATACCTCACTGGCCTATAGAAGTGTCGGCAATTGTATCGGTATACCGTTGCTACCTATTCGCGCACCTAAACGTTCAACAGCCCCCGCATAGTTAACCACGTGTCCGACAATTTTCGCTGACACTGACGAACCGGCCGTACCATCGGCACACCTGCGAACGCCATCCGATATTTCTGTGGATATATTAAGTGTCGATCGATCGATTGTTGCGTCAGCTACGTGAATGGACACTTAGAACAGGAGAACCGCGATGTGATAAAAATTTGAGCATTATATACATTATATTTTGTAATTATATATTTTACGAAAAGCCATAATTAGATCCCTAAATTTCACAAAACCTTTAAAATAAGATTAAATTACATACATCTAAACTGATTTAGAAATCAATATATGAAGCAGTATATGAAGAAAGTTTCGCAAAATATGAAAAAATATCAAGAAATACTTTGTTCTTTCTATATTATAAACTTCTCAAATTAAAAGTAGATTAGAAGTTAATAATAAATTTGCATTATGCACATTAAATGTAAATAAAACTACCACATGAGGCCGCGAAATTGTATTTATGATAATTCTCTTGCATGGTTGTGACGGCTACGAAACCGAAATTGTCAAAATTTCGGCTTAATTATCAGCGAGAAATGACGTGCAATTACACGCACCCTGCAATTTGTTGACTGTTATTACTAATATTGGATGACATGGTCCAACCAACTATAATATCTTGCCCCGAGAAAAAATATTCTGTCTTTCCTATTTTTGGCGATGATACGTTAACTATAAACCAATTTTTATCTCGTTCAAGTTTTCTAAAAGATATTCTAAAGCGAGATTTATGTGATTACGAACTTAAATATAATTTGTATATACGATCTTTGTATTCATACCAATACTACCTGCTAATCCCGAACCAACATCAGTCATGGATCGCCTTATCCGCTTGACAGACTATTTAAAAGATAAAACTGTGTAGAGATGCCGGGTGACGAATGTTGATGGACCAGTGCGATGATTAATTATCCGCGCACGCGATGACAACGTCCTCGATTATCCTCTCGTTAGTTCCCGCGGAAAAAGTTCGTTCATTTCAACGCGTTTGTGCCCCGCTAATCCGATACACCCGGGTAAATGGGACAAATCGCTTCGTTAATTGAAAGCGCGGATTTTTTTTTCCATCGGGATTAGGTGGGTGTGCAGCCGGGAAAAGTTACCGATATTTTCGATCACGGGAAATATTATCGCTCGCTCGGGAAACGCGCGCATGTATATGTCGCGCGCGAAATAAAAGAGTTAATTGCAAATATCGGAACGATATTCGGCGCCGCGAAAATTTGTTTCCGTTTTAGCATTTCATAATTTTCCCGGCGCACCGTGGCCGTTCCGGTTTAACGCCAAGTGTGTATACAACACGGGCGGGACGTCAAAAGCGGGTATAACTGCGACGTACCTGCGCATGACATCTTTGTAATGAAACCAAGCAGAACCTTCGCGAGGTAAAGCTTCGATACCATTAACGATGTAACGGTTTCACGTCGACTCCAAAGAGCGAAGTATTTACCGTTTTGTTCGTTTTGCTTTCTCTCTCTTTCTATCTAGCTTTCTCTCTTTTGTTCTTTCTTCGTTTGTTGGGAATTTCGTAATTCGCGAAGTCAATCGACAGGCTGCATTCTTTCACAAGAGAACAAAAATAAAAATTGAAGCTCGCAGCAACTATCCACATTGGACGGCGCGATTTATTCTGATCCTTATTAAAAATTAAAATTATCATCGAGCCACGTTTAAACGTATTATTAATTATTTATCACGCAAGTGCGCCAACTGACGCAAACGGGATAAAGAAACGTGGCAGATACCGAACGCGATCGTTCCAAAGATCTCACCCTTCGACCGCGGCCAATGATCTCATCAAGGATCTCGCGGGCGGTTCTGCTGAACGCGTTAATTGGCGGCGGCTGCTGGTTCGCCGTTCCAAGATCAGGTCGACAGCTTCGCGATGACGTCACGACAACGGGAACGAGAGATCACGAAAGAGAAAGAAAGAAAGAGAGAGAGGAGCGAACGAACGCATCGTCGAGAGGTCGTCGGCGGTGCGAGAGCGCGGGACGCGGTACGGCGCGTCGCGTCGCGTCGCGTCGCGGCTCTGTGCGTGACATTTTTGTAATGAAACCATGCTAAACGCACGTCGCGCGCGCTCTCGGCAGTCAGTACGGTAGACATCTGGCCTGCCTCTCGCCTGGCCGTTCTAATATTGGAAATTTCAGAGTACGTCTCCACCCGCCGCCGCGGCCGTCTCCTCTTCGGGGGCACACCGTACCATGTGTGGGACATATGTATAAACATAAGCCCGCGAGACGCCGAAGTCAACTCTCCGCCGAAATGTGGCCCGCGATCGATCCACGATTATTCGCATGCCTGCAGATTTCCGCCTTCCCCTTCGTTCCGTCTCTTTCCCTTTCACGCGGATTCTTGACGGGACGTTCCGGAAGACGTCCACCACGTCGTGTTACGTAGACTCACTGAAAGAAAAATATAGTTACTTTTAGACCCAACCACAATTTTATAATATTTCTAATGATAATTATATGCTTAACACAATGATGCATATAGTTAAGTTAATCATATTTCGTGTTAGAAATATTATAAAATTATAGTTGGGTCCGAAAGTATATTTGTCTCTCATTGTCAGTGCAGGTCCCGGATTCGCGTTAAGAACCCTTTACTGGTTAATTTACATTTCTCGTTATATTAATTCCATCGTGAATTTTTTTATGCTTGCAACGGAAAGTTTTCACGTTGAAGTGAAATTATGATAAAGAATTCCGTAACGTAATGTACAGATTTGATTTGAAATAATAACAAAAGTTTTGCAGAAGAATGGCGTAAAATGAAACAATCGATAAATTATCTTAATAAATAATTTCCCTTCTCTGCGATTCTTTTTCTCCCTTGATCAGAGCGGAATAAATCTATCTATTTATCCATCTATCTATTTATCTTTCTCTCGTCCTCTTTCATCCACGCTGCTTTTTCCCATCGGCTGCCTGGCCTGTCCGGCACTTTTTTCTCCTTTCTTGCGCTGCCGTTGAAAGTGGAGCGAATTTAGCGAAACGTTTGATAGAGTCGTCGTCATTCCCGCTGGATCTCTCGCTTTATTTCGAAATTCGCAAACGGCACGGTTGGAGAGAGTCGAGGGAAATATCGGGGAGGGAATTGTATGTCCTTGCTATTATGAGCAATCGTTGCAATTATAATTATATAACGATTAATTAAATATGCCCACAGTCATTGTAATATTATTCACGACAATAAATGCCGTTTATAATTACATTGATTGCAAGTATAATTAATAAAATTAATTTGATACGTCGCCGTTATTTGCAGTATTATCGCAGTACTGCCTCCCTCCCCTTGCCCTTCCTCCTAGCCGCCCTTGGCTCTTTTAAAGGGACCGAGAATTGATCGCATCTCGGTTCGCGGGGGAAAGAAAGAACGGAAAAGGGAGTCGGTGGTGGCTCGCGCCTCTAATGTCCAGGCGAGATCCTCCCCCCTCCCCGTTCCTCGCCCTCCCCCTCGCGTTCCCGTGGGGTAATGCAATTCGCGTGCACAACGCGCGCACGGCGCGGAGCTTTTACA
>VBVR01000139.1:0-72866 GCA_011638315.1 Tetramorium parvispinum | reverse complement strand
ATTATAATTAATATAAATTTATATAATTATGATTATAATGTATAATTTTATGGATTTATTATATATGATAATTATATTTTTGCGATTTAGACAAGTATTTTTCTAAAATTATTGATTATACCATAATGACTTTGTTTGCATCAATGCATTGTACTAAAATTACTTTAAATTACCATTTTTTTATATTCCATCCCATCATATTTAATATAAATAATTAATATTTTTTTATATTTCCTAGTTATATTTTATAGTTCGGGCAATTTATTCATACTTCACATAATTGATGTGCTCTTTTCAATTTTCTCTTTTCAAGTATTCTTTTTTTTCTCCGAGTACGGATAAATTATCCGCTTGAGATTCGTTCCGGAAAAAAAATCACCACGCATTTAAAATCCCCCCCCCCCCGCCATTTTCCCCTTCACTCTTCTGAGAGTTAACAGCGATTTTTCGTAGGGTAGCTACGCCGAATAGGGCAAGGGCAGACTTACCGGGACGGGGAGGCCTCGATGCTTCTACGGGCCGATGAATCATCTACTCGTCCATCGATCATTCCAAAGTTGGCAGAAAGAATCGCAGGCGGGAGGCAGGTAATGAATACGACGACGCCACAGACGCGCCGGCACAGCCGTGACGTCACCGACCGAAAACGGGCGACCCGCCGCGCGAACGGATTAAGCCGGGTTAACGACGCTACACCGCAACGAGCTCGACGCACCCCGATATCTCCGCGTAATCTGCCGAACGAATACTAAACAATCTTCCGCGCGACACTCCCGACAAGCCACAAATCGCACGAAATTCGACGGTTATCGCACGAGCGAGGCGACGACGCGGCTCGTCGACCGTAATGCGGCTACGTCACTAGGAAACGTGAACTTGGCGCGGGCCCCGGACGCGGTTCCGCTGCAAATTCAGAGGGGTGAGAAGTGTGACTCGCCGCGTCGGTAATAACGCGCACCACGTAATTATTAACATTAATATTAAACAATTATTTATACTATATCAATAATTAATGTTAACAAAATATTAATGAAGTATTAAAATATTATATAATTATTAATATATTCAATAAAGTTATATTGTTATATATTTTATATACATATACATATTTATGAAATTATAAATAACATTCTATTCTGAATATTCAAGCTATAGATTGCTTAATGTGAGCCAGAAGTTCATATAATTTGTTCGTGTTATTCGTCGTATACATATAAACAACGCTAAAGCGCGAAATCCTGGATTCTCGAGACAGAGCGCAATTTTATTCCCGAGCGTGGCATTAACGCTTCAAATCGAAACGGATTTGCTTACAGATTGCACGAGCAGATTCCAGTAGTTCCAGTATTTCCCTGCTCTGCATTCCTTTTTTTTTTCTTTCTTTGCTTGCATATAAAAGGACGGGTAATCCAATATTTAAGATGAGTACGACAGAAGGTAGAGAAACAGGTCTTAACAATCTCAGATGGCACACTCTCTACTCGAAGTAAAATAATCCGAATTCCTTCGGCTTTGATCATGATACGGTCTCTGGCTATAGTTTTCTAACAGCAACACGATTGTTAACGTCAAAATGAATAAATAGAAAGAGTAACAAAATTCTTAACTTCAAGACGTCAAATTACCGTGCGATCGCACTGATTGTTAGTATAAAATACAATATAATATCAATTATTTATCTAGTATGTAAGTTAGATTGTAAGATGTTTAGATTGTAAGTTTTGATTAAATTAGATTAAGGCTAGATTAAGGTAAGATAAGTCAAATGTTGTGAGACGTGAAATGTTTATTGTAACCTTAAAGGAAATCAATAAATGCTACTACTACTACTACTATTACTATTAATTATTTAATATTACATTAATACAACAAAATTTCTAATAAAAAAAAAAATCAATGCATACAGTTTTGCAGAAATGATAAATATATCTTGATGCAAAAAATCGGAATGGAAAGACTGTATAAACTAAAATGATGCTTTTATTTTCATATCTACGTAGTGCGAATCACATTGACCGAAATTTATCGCGACTCGGACAATCGCGCGTGAATTGAATCACTTAGAAAATGCAGCCTCATGCACATAATGGTGGTCGCGATGGCTTCTGCGACTTGCTCGTTATCCCAGTTCACGCGGAAGGGTGCATATGAAATTAATTTCTTGCGCGTGTGTACGCCAACCGGTATCGATCGATGACCGGGGCCGAGGAACAACGGCAAAGTGCGCCGAAACGATGCCCTCCCGATAAATTATAAAGGATCTACCGCGAAATGACGCCAAACGACCGTACTCCGTGATCAAAATGAATGGTGAAAATACAACTTTGCTTGTTAAAAAGACAATGACATCGTGTCGGCCGAAAGCGCGAAATGTTTTAAATGTCAAAATGTGAAATATCTTACGATTTGAATGCTGAAAATTCTAACGCGACGTAAGAGAAACGAGAGAGTTAATCCGATTGCAATTATTCATCCCGATAAATTTGCGGAGAAGCGCGAGACGTAAAAGTTTAAATCTATTATCATAAATGTTAATATTACCGCGTTTCAGTTTATTTCAGTCAATAAAATTATACGAACTTAATAAAAATATGCTAAGATATGTGTCAGAGTTGTATTAGCGTAACTCGATTTGTTGGAGGGTGAATTCACGGCTCAGGGTGATTCGCATTGTTATCGTGTTTCTGGGGCGGAGAGGTGAAAGCGTCTGCGAGGGATAAACGCGAAATTACGGCGTCTCGCCTCTGGAGACGTAAAAAAAAAAATGATTATGAATATTTCAATAAACCGTATCTCCCCGAGGAGGATTACGATGCGACATGACAGTTTTACATCATCTATCGTAGGTCTCTGTTGGTGAATCCTAAGCCACACAGATGGATGGCAGCTTGAAATATCACGTTGCAGCGGCAGAGCTTGAAATAATTCAGCGAATCAGATTTGACAGATACGTATTAAATTCTTCAGCTCGTCAACGTGCCGCGATTTTTTTTATTGAATTAAATAGAACTTATGCGTAAAAATATAATAATTGAAATATACCATTATCATATTTTAAATAGTTCATTAATTTAATTTAATTGCAAATATGTTTTATGTTGAATGTTAGAGAAATGATTAACGTTTTAAGTTGTAACTTTACCAAAATGGTCTACAAACATTTTAAACAAAACATTTTAAAAAATAGATATGTATAGCATTATCGGGACGTTTATATTGTTGTGATAAATATGAGAAAAAAACACAAAAAGGTCTATTTTTCGAAAATATGTAGTTTTCAATATGCTTTTATGTGCGTACTATAGAAAATGGGGTTTGCGTCATTTTTTGTCCGTGAGCGAAAAAAACGTGGCCCATAACTCGCGTGGTTGAATCGACTTTATCTATCGAATAACGATAAAATGTTCTATTTATTTTTTTTTTACATCAAGGTAGATTTAATTTTTCCATGCGTAAAAAGCGGGAAAAAATGCAAACCGCTTTTTGTTTGCGTCGTGCGTGATAGAATTTTTATTGCAATTTAACCAACATTGCCAATATTAGGTAGTTTCGCATTGTCGCCACAATGATTATATTACCGAGAAAGATTCTGAATCAATTGACGCTTTGTCTGCTTAAGATGTTCAGACACAAAATGTTGTATTCGTGGAAATAGCGGCGTTAAAGTTGATCACCGAGCGTACTTTACTCGAGGTAGCTAAAATCTTATGAAACAGCACGAAACGTGTAAACAGCGAAATACATTTTGTAAGTAGTAGAATAATACTATTGTCGAGAAGTTGTGAGACTTATTACGCGATGGCGTGCTTATTGTTACAATTTTGCGAGATAGGAAAATCTGTCAGAATATCAAACTGTCTGCTCTGATACGCTTGAGAAATTTTAATGTAATGACAAAGGAATTACGAGAGAGAAGATGAATGACATAATTGGTGGAACTTTCGAATTTTACTGACTTATTACGAAATACCGCGTTATTCTTGGAAATAGACTGATTTCGTAATAAACGTAAAACTTTTTTCCTCTGCATAAAAATTCGAGAGACAGGAACAAAATATCATTAATTTTTCTGAAATACACTTCTCAAGCAATAAAAACTGTGTATTATGTCCGTAATAGAATTAATTTCGAACATCGTCCAATGAGTCTCACTACGTTTCTTTGTCGGTACTTAAAGGAGAGAAAAAAATGAAATGTCTCTCGTTTCGATGTCCGGAGTCGATTTAGGACACGAGTAATCCTCTTTCCCGGCTCGTCTTTCTCGCCGGTTCTCCGGTCATTTAGAACAGCGGCGTGCAGGATTGCAGGGACCGACATCGCCGTTCGCGCTGTCGGCGATGAGGGCCACAAGTTTCGCTACAGAGGGTTGAAATGGTTTTGGGTTCGTGCGATCGTGGCTGGGTTTCCAATTTGCGAAATTACCCGTGAGATCGTACGTTTATGAGCCGAGATAAACGACCGGCCAAGTATCTGATACGTCGCGACCGAGTGCCCCGTCCACTTCGTCCAACCCCGTCGGATCGGATCGGCACCTTTTCCCTTGTCCCGCTGTCCATAAACCGCTTACCGTTTCTGAAGCGGTTGCCTGTCGTGTCTCGGGAAAGGCGGCCAATCTGCCATCCGGCCAATGATTCGCACAAACGTGTCACATCCAACGCGAACGGTTTCGCGCTATCGATCTATTCTCAAACGCGCGGTAAACGGGGACCTTTAGTAGTCACGTCCACGCTGTTCAGCCGCTAATTCCACATTTCCTACGAAAAGCGTTCGTCACAATCTGTTAAGCACGTCACGTTGTGCGACATGTTGAAAGACCCTGGACAAATTGCGATCCTGAGCGAGAGAGAGAGAGAGAGAGAGAGAGAGAGAATCGCCACTTGAGACAAATCTGGATCGCTAAAACACGTAAATGCTCTCGGCGATTATGGAGAGTGAAGGGTCGCTAGCCCTTGGAGATGCTCTTTAGAAACGTCATATTCGTGGTTGGAGTTATCGATCGGTTATCTTGTATACAACAGCACATCTACGGGCGCGTGCATTACTTTTACTCTTGGAGAATATCCAATACATTGCTTATTGAATTGTTTAAACTGTGAATAATACACGGAGAGAAAGAACTTAGAAAATAAATGGCTCTCGGACAAGCTAATTGAATTCCAATAAATTAGCAATATCCGAACATCGAACGAGAAAAATGTTTGCATTTCAACGTTTTCAAATCGATGTTTCTTGCTGTGGAATCGTATTACACAGACGCATTGTGTAAAATAATATCGTAAAAGCTTTGTTTGTCGGACGAACGACAGCTGGCGACGCAATTGATTCGCTGTAGGTTTAAAAAATCGATTGTGTATCGTTGATCAAGTTGAAAATGATACGCTAACGAGACACTCGTAAAAATCTCGTGTGTTTCGAAGAAGCACCGTGGAACCGTGAAAAAATGCACAGTTCACTAACAGAGACGGAAGCGTCCGATAAACAATTTGGCAAATTGGCTCGCACTGGATTTATCGAACCGACGCTGACGCTAATAGCGCGACCAGTTTGTAATTTGGTAATGGAACGGCTCGATAACGAGTTCGTGAGCAGATTTCGAAAACTACCAAGTAGAGTTTCCGTACTGGCCATAAACGTAAAATCACGGATGTAGCTTGACTATTCAGTTCCACGGTTTCGTATGTATTTTTAATATTGCGAGTTAGGATAATGCGTGGCGCGTTAATATATATTTCATTAACGTCGCGTATGCATAACGTGAATTTCGCGCAACTGTGTGCGTGTGTGTGAGAGAGAGAGAGAGAGAGCACATCCGTTATCGTGTTTGTGTAATGTCGCATACGGCCTGAAATGAGATGCATTTTCCAGCTTTACGCTTTGATTTCATTTTCTAGCGTGAATTTAGTTGTTAAATGCCAACGACGACGTTATCAACAACTTAAAGAACATTCAATTTATGTCACACGGAAATGTGCATTCGTGCGAAATCGATCGGGTGCACCTCATAAACATGCGACACCAAGTCCGATCATCACCTTTGCATAAACGTCAGTTTCAGCTGTCGTAGATACAAAAGTTCTAATTGAATCTTTATCCCGGGCTCCCTAACTTATACTCTCAAGTTTCCACGCCTGTCCCTTGAAGGGATTCAGGTATTTGACGAGGGAGACGAAAAATGTGTAGTACAACCGATCCGATAGCTCTTTGTTGTCTGCATGTTCAGTTGAAGAGGGGCGAAACGAATTTGAACCCCAAACTTTCGTGGCTTCCATTAGCCAGCTCTATCAGCGTATTCTCTCTCTCAATCACCCTTTCATAAATTTGCCTCATCTCAGCTCTTTGATTCTTATTGCTAGCTAACATTAATGTGAACATAAAAATGTATGCATTTATTATGCGTTTATTGTCTATGTAAAACATTTTATAGACGCGTTGTTTTATATCAAATCACTTTATATCAACATATTAATAAACTATCAATAGTGATATATATTAATTATTTAAATTATGTATTTTGCCTAACCCAGAAAAATGTTTTGCATTAAGAACCAAAAGTTTTGTTGATATAATATATACCCAAGAAAATTATTTAGTTGCTGTAAACACATATGTTATTTGCTTATATTTTGTTAAATCTGTTTTGGTTTAGAGAACAAAACAGTTTTGTTCTCTAAACCAAAACGATTTAACAAAATATAAACAAATAACATATTTGTTTATAACAACTGAACAATTTTCTTGGGTACATATCAACAAAATTTTTGGTTAATACAAACATTTTTCTCAGTGTATATTTTACGTATGAACTACATTTATTTGTATTCTATAAAGCGGAGCATGAAATATAGAATTTTATTATGTTAATGCCGTTGAAGAAATTAAAGAAACAAAATGGTTGTAACCTAAGCAGCATTGCGATGAAGTAAAGTTTATCTAGAAAAAAGTTCAAAAAATAGAGCCAGTTTTACTGTGTTGCTCCCTCACTCTTGACAATAATTGGCTTGCCAATTAAAACTTCTTGCCGTTAAAGCAGCGGGATCAGGCTGCATTTACTTTCAATTTCTATAAAAAATATATCTAATCATACAATTTGGTTTAACGCAATTCAGTGTTCGCGAATATTTCAAAACGAGTTTTCAACTACAGCTAATTTTATTATAATTATCGCAAGAATATTTTTAAATGCAGTTGTTTTTCACTAGATTAAATTTTTCATTAAACAGCTTTAAGTGAACTTGTTCCGAAATTATTATTCTTTCAATATTTCATTAATAAAAAATAATCTAGCGCTATTTTCCGATTTATTTTATTTATAAATGTATCTTTTTATACGCATATTATTTATCAATCGCTTCTATTGATACATTTAAATCGTATCTTAAAGATTGTGTTAGCCTTACAAGACAGTTTGATCAATCGGTTTTATCATCCCGAAAGGTGTGCTCCCTGCGCATAATTTATTCTCGCCTCTTCAACGAGCACACGACACGTAGAGGTATTTTTTCCATGCCTGACACTACGTGCAAATGTACGAACGACCTTTATGCGAAGCATGGGCATCCATCATTCACGCTGTGAACTATAAGAAAGCCTTTTGTATGTACCTGCGCGCCCATTCTCATCATGATCAGCGTATCACCCTTCGATCGTCATTAATGTCGTACTTGTCAGGCACGTCAAAGTCTTCCTTTCGTCATTTGTCAGCCACATTTTATGTTTGCCGAATACGTATTTTGTGTCAGAGGGAATTCAACGAAATGTCTCTTTTGACGTACCGAATTTATTTCATATTTACGAGTTGTCGATCACAATCGATCAAGAGTGGAATTTAACTTTTAGAATAATAACATGTTGAATTTAACGTAATGAGAGCGGCAGCTCTAAAAAAAAAAAGGAGCTCAAAATTTATGAAACATATTTCTCATGCGAGATCGATTCGAAGCGCTAATACGCACATTTCAACATGTATAAATATAGTATACTGAAAAACTGATTAACATGTAAAATGGATATTTTGTGAGTGTATTTATTTAACTCACCCTCCCTTTGACAGCGCGATGTCAAGATAAAATATTAAAATTGATTGCGCAAAATACTTTGCGAAAAACACATTGATTAACCTCTGAGCAAATAAAAATTGTACAAAAGACGAAAATTTATGCTCTATATTTATAATATACGGATGTTTTAATGTTGCAGGTTCGTGCATACATATATGAAAATATTAGTAAAAAGTTAATATATTAAAATATCGTGTAGTTGAGTAATATTAAATGGAAGAATCCCAATGTATGAACCGCCCATGTAAAAAGGTAAAAGTTAAATGTGCGAATGAGCAAGATGAACATTTTATAATACTTGTAAAGTGCGGCGAAGTGTAAGAAATGAGGGTCGCATACAGAGGCGCGTTATAAAGTTGCACTAATATCGTGAGTTATAAACGTTCGCGCGTTACAAGCCTTGCCGACTTTATGCTACGGTTTCGTTCATAGCAACTTTCTACTTATCAGAGCTATTTTACGGTGGAGAAGCACAATATTAGCAATCTAGCTATATTAATTTTAATATGCTTGTAACAATCGCTTAGTATTTCTTCAAATTTAAAAGCGTTCATTAATTACGGATTATTTCTATATTCATCAATAATAAATCGTTATGTCAATAGCACTGAAAGACAAAATTTCTCTAAATTTAACGACAATAATGAAGTAACTAAGTACACAATAAAATGTTGTAGTCTAGCTTAATTATTCGTATGATGGATATCGTTGAAACGCGAAACGTGATTACGATCGAACAATATTTGTGTATCGCGAACTTGACTTGATACAGCTTGGTAATCACATCTGCGTTTCAGACTAGGCGCTCCTAAAATCCCACGACCTCGCAAATTACCAGACGCGGTATCTCACAGAAATCCCAACGGGCTTATTAAATCTAATCAGGCCAATTTTGTGCGCGTCTTATTCCCTCGCGAGACGTTGTCGGCGTTCGTTCCGTCTGTACGCCGATCTCTTTGCTGGATTAACACGTCGCGATTACACTTACGACGCATTAAAATCAACTGACGTGTCGCGAGGAGAGCCCTTCTTCAGACGGCGAGCTTTCCCCTCCGTCTGAAATTGAGAACGGCACTTAAGTTTCCTGTACTGATTAACGATGAAATTAATAAGGATGGAAATGCTCATAAGATACAGCCAAAGAGGCGATAACATGTAAGTCAGAGAAACTTAAACATATCATTCCTCATTTAAAAGCTGCTTAAAATTGCTAAGATTACTAATTTAAAAAATGCGATACTAGTCACAGACATCTTCAGATTATTTATTGGCGAATTTATTTGGAGGTAATTTCTATTTTAATAGAAATCTAAAGTAACGTGAAGAAGTAAAACATAAATTACCCTTGAAATTGTTACAAATCTGTATGACAACGCATTTGATCGTTAAATATGCGATAGAATAGCAATAGTGACTACAAATCGAAATAGCATGGACGATTAAAATCCCACGTGGTGTCGTAAAACATCCATATTCGCCAATAAAAGTCAGGAAATGCAAGTCCATGTACTCGCAACGGATAGAATGAAGCAATTCGGAAGATTTACTGCCACTAAATATCTTTAGCCCTCGAAACCGGCAGGAAACTTTGGCATTATCTCGCACGAAAAGTTTCACGTACTCCGCGAGTATGAATTACAATCCATTAAAGCCCGCACATATCACGTGTTGCACAATATCGGCGAAAAATGTAGAAAAAGGGTAAGGATGATGCCACGTTGTTTGGAAGCATGTACGGATAAAAGGCTCACCGGGGTCTTATTCGCAACAGCCGCGCGAAGGCTCAGATCGATCGCCCGTTGAAGCGGGCGCTCATGAGCCGCGATTTGCATCGAGTCGCGTTGCGCGACCTGCATTATTCCGACGTGTATATACACATACGTGTGACATGTTTCATTTACATGATGTGTCACGCCGGCGACACATCGGCTGCTGCGGAATTACGCGTGCCCTCCACGTACAACAACTGTGGCATATCATAAATCTTTTATGACTTCCAAATGCCATTCGCGGAATTCATTATCTCTACGCGCGACTCACCCGCGCAATCGCGTTATCTAAGAAAGGGCGCATCGCCATTGATTCGTTCGACGCAATTCGCCGCCGCATTACCGGCGCGACGATTCCGCGCCGTTTCACCGCAACAATCAATCAGTTGAAAACTGTGACCGGAAATGTAACAAGCGACACGCGAAAGCCCACACTGACGCGGCCAAAGTTTGCAATATTACTTTTACCTTTTTACAGATCTAAATGCCGAATTCCAATTTGCGGAAACTGAAAACTTCCATACATCACGAATTATCGAGGAGCTCCGCCTCGGCGGACATCCAATGATTCTTCTTGACACGCGCGAGCCCCAGCGGATTCTCCCTGCGTACCTACGACGAAGATCTAAATTTCGCCGAAGCAGACAGTGATTTACATCGGCGGAATCGCTCGAACAGATCTCGCAGCGAGCGAAATGGTCGCGCGCACGTCCGCTGAGAACGTATCCGAAACGTAAACGTTTGTATGGAGGGAATCTCACCCCTCGCCGTCGACTGTATATTATGTAGATACCTGGGCAGGAATTATTGCCTGATACCGCGCGAGCAAGACTGGCACGTTGTATATTATTCCATGCGTGGTCTGTTTGATGGTAAATGATGGCCCTGCGAGTTACCGCGTCGCGCGCTTTCGTGCGTCGCGCGATGCAGCAGCCCGCGCACGTTGCATCGATGCGAGATATGCCGTGCTGTCGCCTATCTGACGCCGAATCCTCGCCGACAGATTCGGAATTCCAGCGGGCGCTAAATTAAAGTGAGAAGCGAGGTCTCGAGTTTAAACGAACATAGAGATCCTTTATTTTATTATAGCCTGAAAATTTAGTCCGAGAAAGAACATATGACCGTTTTACTTTCAAGTGACGTTGATAGTTCCAGTTTCAAGGTATTGAATTCATTCCGCAAATTGATTCCCGAAGGCGAGCTTTTCTCGTTCGTCGTCGACCGCCGCCGTCTCGTCGTCTTCATCGTCGTCGTCTTCTTCTTCTTCGTTGTCGTGGATGCGTTGTCGTCGTGTGCGTTAGCGGACTTTTCGTAAGCATAAATCTTTCATGAGAGCGTTCAGAAGCGGGCGTGTCTCGCGCGTGGAGAGAAACTTTGAAATATATCTTCGTCGATTTTACGGAAACGCAAGGAAATGCGTTTATTCGCGGATTCTATAAAAATTCGCAAATTTCGGGATCCGTCGGACACGATATCGATTGGTGTGCGCAATTACGATATGTGCATGCATGTTACAACGTTGCGAGCGTATCCCACTTTTTCTTGCTTTTATCGACAAAACTACCGGCGACAAAAAATACATGTAAAATCCCAACGATGCGTGTATAAAAATTCATAGTTTATATTCGCGAAAAGACAGGATTAAGTGGTTACACGCTTAATGAATGATAAGTTATTGCGTAAAAATGGACGAGATTCGTCCGCCGAGTTAATTAACGCCGGTCCGTGTGCGCGGTGCAGCAAAAAGATCGCGGAAGATGATCTTTTTCTCTTTTCTCTCTTTCTCTCTCTCTCTCTCTCTCTCTCTCTCTTTTATGTTCAAACGCAACGAGAATTTCCTACGTAATCATCATTTATGTCGACAGGAGTAGAAAAAGCCGGGAGGTCGTGAAATAATTCAGCCAGCGCCGTTCCGATTCTCTTGACATGGTCAGTTTTCGAGGCTCGCTACATTGCAAAATTGCAACACGCGGCATTGTACAGCAGTTAAGAGACGTATACGTGCCCCATGATGGTTAATGTGCTACATAGCATTTAAAACTCTCGATTATGTAACGTTTATTAACCTCTGTGAGATTATATACATTTGCGTATATACATATCAAAGCGCAACGCATTCCCTGTGACATTCTAACATCTCTAAGTTACTATTTGCTGAAATTAAATTTAAACTTATATCTACATATAATGTCTTACAGTGTGCTGCTACTGCCGTATAATGGAACTTTGATTTTAATTGTGAAAGACAAGCTCATTTTGCGAGTACGGCTTTAAACCAACCACGGTTCACTATATCACGCAAATCGCAGGTATAGCTCGCACAAATCCCGCAGCAGCTAAATTAGATTAACCCGTTGCAACCAGACTCTGTCGAATTGTCCTATTCGCGCACCAATTCATATACCTCCTGTTCGAAAGCCATATTGTCGGATGGTCCTCGATTCTGCGTTCCCGCCACTTTTATGAGTTTCCATGTGACAATCCGATGGATCGACATTTTCGGAACTCTTTACTCTCGATCTCACGCATTTTCGACAAATCTAATGATCGAACAGCGTAGCGATGTAGTTACCGAAACATGTTTCGTTCTGTGATTTAAAGAAAAGAAACGCTGACTTTTCCTATACATACATTATATACATTATCTCCAATGAATATTTTATCTAATTTTAAAGCTTTTAAAATTTTCTTCACGTTGCATTTTAGAAAATCCAGCTTATTAAAACACGCAACTTTCATCTTCTGCCAATAATAATTTTTTAATAACGCTGGATAAATTTACTTTGCTTTTTTTACGATGCTATTAATATAAGGAAGCATCATAGATAATATGAAATCGATGACAAATTTAAAACTTTCTATGGTACGAATGCTCCTAATCATTACACAATAATTTGCTTCTAATCAGTAGCAGCTGTTTGACGATCACGTAATTAATGATACAAGTTTCCAAAGTTTATTAGAACATTTAATTGGTCTGCATCAAATTACGCAACCTGTCAGGAAACATTGCGGATTGAGTTTCACACGGAATAAAATCAGTTTAACCACGTAATACACGGACAACAACTTTTAAACATCGTCCATCAGGATGGTGCTACGTTTTAATTAATTCTAAAGTACGTGGAAACAGTTCTGTGAGACTACTTCAAAGAACATTTCATTACCTAAAGCGGCATATCAAAACGGTGTCCTTTTGACCAACGTATCAAGATAAAATTCTATTTAAATTAATGCGGAGTGTAATAAATTCATTTTACTTATTTTACATGATTTTCTATGTTTGTATAGAGTAAAAAAGTATAACTTTCGACATACAACGTATATATTAAAAAAGAACTGTAGAAGTTTCTCTTTCCATTTTAATAAAAAATTCTTTTTGTCGATAACGCAGAAACGTTTAGTAGAAATTTAATTTCGCTATGATTTAATTCGCCATCTATTTAATACAAAGTAATACGATTGAAGTATAGCTGTTGTAGCCTAAAAGACCTTACACCGGCCGTGCGCTAGCGTCCGAACGATATTGTCTACATTTGCAGAATTTCGAGCCATATATTTTTTCAAGCGAAGCTTTTATCACGACCGCTTTCGGACGCATCGTGCGTCGTGTTATCGGCTGCTCGTGCAACGCCGCTAAACTTTAATTGACGTGGACGCGCCGAGTATTAAACCGCGTGGACGTCAATCACAAAGGACGCGTTGCCCCGTTGCAGCGTCACCGACACGAACTGGCGGGCAATAAGCGGTTATGTAGTTGACCGTACCATTGCAAGAGTGTTCCCGACCTCGTGTACATCCCTCTGATCGCATTCACAAAGTGGCTCGTACAAGCCTTAACGCATTTACGGCCGTCCAAGTTTGATACCTTGCGCTATAATTTATGCTCAAGCTTCACACACACACACACACACACACAAGCACGATTACGTTTCGTCACAATTAATAATTGCACGTTGCGTAATCAAATTCCTTTCGATATTGCACGCCAGGGGTAAGCACACAATCTCACGAGTGATATCAAATTTTGAATACACCGACAACAAACGCAATTTCACAGGCAATATTATTATCTTGACTATTCGCGCTGTAACGAGGCAACTTTGTTCGCGAACTTTGTCACCCATCGAATTCGATATCGCCGAGTATGTTTACTCGCGAAATACGAGTCATTGTGAGAGATTTTCGCACGTGCGATACTTATCACGAGAGACCGCGAAATGGATATCAATTCGGCATCAGCTATCTGTCAACGGCTTACACATGACAGGCCATATGCTATAAAATATTTACGTATACAGGCTGTTGCTTCCCAACCCGCTTTGTGGGATGTTTTAACGACATCGTTTCGTGCCAATAACGATGTAATAATAAATTTACGATAAGCAAGCAATCAAAAAACAATATTTCGTGATTTTTTTTTATTGTAAATTCGACATTGTATCTTGTTTTTCTTTCGTTAAGCAAAAAAATATGTATTTGTATAACGATACTTTAAATTTTAAAACATTATCGTATCTCTATCTTTACATGATTATCAGAAATGATGGAAAATTAATAATTTTTTCACTGTATATTATAATATTATTTCTCATTATGCTTAATTTTTTTATTTAAGTTGATTAACAATTCATTTTCACAAACAAAGCATAGATAGTATAGATTCTTGCTTTATATCCGAAAAGTCTCGTTTCATATTTTGATTAATTAATGGCGAAAGTTAATCAAACTTGTCAGATTAATGGTAACGATCCGTCACTTGCGCTGTTATACCAAGTTGCTATTTATATGGGCTAAACAATTGGTTATTTGACAGCATAAGTGAGCGATATTTGCGGATAGCAGCTAGTGGTTGAAATTGCCTGGCGCCCGGTAATACGATATTCATTGCGTTACTTCGTATTATATCAACATGTCAACAGCCTTCAGTTATTAAGCTTATTTGCAACTGTATTAATTCCGAAAGTTTATAGAGAAATTAAATTAATATAAAATTAACTAATTGTTTTGTAATTAGTAATAAAGAAGAAAGAGAAAAGATACTGATTGAAGTAAATAGGCGAAAAAAATTGGAAAATCAATCATATATTTCAATATTTCTTGGATTACATAGTTTATGCTTTTAAGAAAAGCGATTGAGTAATTAAAGATAATTGAACATAAGTGCTCACAAACCAACCCTGTAGGCTCAAATATAGATCGAAAAATAGAGCCTCGCAAGGGCGAGAACAGACCGTGATCTGTGAGCAATTTATCACCATGAAAGTAAAAAGCAACAAAAATTGAAGAGAGAGAGAGAGAGAAATAAATTGTGAGAAAGAGAGCTGTAGAATGTTCGAAAGATCAGTCTAGTAAGCTAGAAAACTTACTTGAGCCTGAACAGGATGAGAAATAATCCCGATCTTCGAACTGAATTTACATACCAAAATGAAAAAAATTTGGCCCTCGTACCGAATATACGAGGAATGTCGAGAAATATCACTAGTCCGAGAGCTTGTCTTGAGAAGCTTCTGAAGAAGCACAGCGCTTCGACGTTCTGTTACATACGAGCCGCGATGTATAATAGTTAACTCAAGATATTCTACGAGAGACGACTAAGAGAAAATTTGCAAAATTCAAAAGGATACTTTAGCTAAAAAAAGTAGGCGGAATTTCTGTCGCGATGTTTACCAATAACGTAGAGTGTCACAACAACGAAAATTGTGATTGGTTTCTCAAAAAGAGAAAATAAGCGAGTAGTTCTTAAGTGGTATTAATAGCAATAAAACTGGATTACTTGGACGGTATAAAATTAATTACAGAGATATATCGGATATTTGGAAGAATGGTTGATAACAAAAAAGGGGTTTTATGATACTTAAATATGCGATGTTTAGACGAATGGTGGGACCAAGGGTCTCGAGGATTTATGAAGGTAGTGTTTTTTTTATTCATTTAGAAAATAGCTATAGAAATTTTAGAATTATTAGATACGTGAGTTATGGCAACAGTTCTAGCAGAGAACGACTCGAGAGAGGTAGTAGTACTTTACCAATTGAAAGAAATCCAAGACATTCTCAAAATGGACAAAGAAGTAGGCTGATTTTTGCGACATAATCACAAAGAACCTTTTACGCAATATCTGCTGTCCGTTTTTGAAGTTTCTCTATGGCACTCGCCGTGCCATAGAGAAAAAAAGAGAGAGCGTGACGTGAACGCACTGCACAAGGAGAGAATCGGTGAGATTCTCATTTGATTTTTGTTGCCCGTAAGGCGCCAATTTTCGAATTAATGTATATGAAATATTGCAAACATTGGACTTAGTTTTAGTTTCTTGTTTAATTTTTAATTTTATTGTTTTTTATTTTAATCTAAACAAAAATAAAAAAAGTATTAAAAGAATATCAGTTTTGTTTACCGTTTAATGTTAAATAATTCAAGAAAATGGAATTAAAAATTTTTCTCAAAGTTTTTCTTAAGTGCATTAAAGAAATTATTTCGATCAAGATGAATTTAGATATAACGTTAACGTTGTCCAAACTTAAACGTCATAGATGATTAAGGTTGGAATTGTGCGTAACGGCGTATCAATCCCTTTTGCTATTAACCCGCAAAGCTTCATTACAGTTTCAGTGACCTGAATTCCTAGACAGCACGATTGCAATTGAACATGCACCGACGAGTGATTAACTAACGTGTCGGTTCCACGATGTCCTGAGCTCGGTCCAGCCTGACGAAATTTACTATTTATTTCCAGCCAGACCTTAAGGGCGTTTAATTGTACGATCCGCCGTCTGCTATATCTCGTGAATACGCGTCAAGGAATGAGCTATCAAAGTTAGAACGGTCTACCGCTGCGACGTGGAGAGACCTTTGACATTCCGGTGCGGAGCCGGCTCATTACAGTCCCTGTATCGGAGAGCAACGTACCGTATCACAGGTTCCATTACTGAAACAGTTTAGATCACGCAGTCGCACCGACATTCGCAAAGGCTGATCCATTGACAAGCTTTGCTTGATGCTTGATATTGGCAAAGATTCGATTTCACGTAATAAACGCATTTAGGAAATACTCCAGAGAGAGTATGATTCAAAGTATCTCAATTTTGCAACAAATAGCGAAAAAGTTGTCGTAAAAACGCGTTTGTTACGTTTGTTTTACAAAATTTAGGTTCTTAATGTTATGACATAACGTATGATTTTATACTGAGACAGATATCGCTATATATAATAACAAAGCAAAATTTTAATATTTGTGAAATAACTTTATTGTAGATTTAATTTCATAAATTTTTTTACGCGTACCTTAATTGGAAGAATAATTTTTGTCATAACTGAATATACAATGACTTTACGAAAAGATGCATTAAAACAACGAATAAATTATTTTGTTAGGATCTATCAATAAATTTCTTTCAGAGAAGTTCGTTAATTGCAAGCTCGCACGAATCGTTCAAGTTTCGGCACTTGACGCTGACGAGTTTGCATAACGCTTAATATAAATGGAAAACTGGAGAAGTTTGTGCTCTCGATGCGTTGTCATGATGCATAATTCATAATAATGCTGAACGGCCACGATCGACATTTCTTCTTGAACAAACTTAATCGAAATTTTAGTGGAATACAATTTTCGAAAGATTGGTTGTGTTTTAACAATAAGTATTATAAAGGATTGAAAGTAATTAATCTTTAGTACTTATTTGCGATTTATCATGTATCACATTTTTTAATTAAAGTATCGCGTATTTCAAGTTGCAAATTTATATTTTATTGGAAAAATGTCAGTATATTTCTAGTAAATCTATATTTAGAATATATTTTTAGAAAGCATATAATTTGATATTTTAGTTTATCTTTTAATTCATTCGAAAAACATCGCAATAGTGTTATCACATATACAAGCATATTAAAACCATTGCTTCGACCGACTATTGATTAGTAATAGCTCCCACGAGAGAGGGAGACAGTTAACTCGTCCCTAGAGTTCTCATTTGCTCGCACAAAAAACCAATTTTGCAAATTGATTTTACGTTGCCAAACAACATACAAACACGTTTATTCAACAGTTTTTCACGTAAACTCGATATTTTATTCGGCCATTTTGGACAGTTTTGTAAATAATTTCTTGTTACTATGTCTCACATAAATATTGCATGTTTTGTTTTTAAAAAAATTCTTAACATATTTATTAATTCTTAGACAATATCTCGTAAACGGGGTGCCAACATTTATTTTTCAAACATGAAGGCGAAGTTAATGGAACGAACGATATATAGATTCTCTTCTTGTCAGATGCTTCCGCAATTTTATTTTTCTAGAATTTTCAACGATGACGGTATTGCTTATTGAGCAGGATTCAACGAAATGCGGAATGGAATGCTGACACGGTACTTGCAAGCGGCTTTTTCGACACTAGTGCATTTCGCTGTATTTCACTCGGACGTTAACGATTTCCCAACGAAAACACGATAATACTGGCTTCATGACAAAACAAACTTTTCTTGACTAATTAAGCTATTTCCGTTAGAACACATTGCGACAATGCTTTATGTTTTAAAAAGAAATCTCTCTTTCTTTCGGTCTATTGTGTTGCCAAAAACTTTTTATGAAATACACATATAAAATCGCACCACACGTATGCATGTATATTCATTAACTAAAAACTGATAAACAATGATTAAATAACAATCAGAGGAGAGAAGTAGCGTATCAATTCAATTCTGATACATCTGATATAAAATATTTTGGACATTAGGAAGTAAAAGAATATAAAATATTAAGAATATAAGAATATGAAAATATACATGATTATTCAAATTTTACTCTTTTGTATTTACTCTTTTCATAATTTTTTATAATTTTCGTTACTAATTGTTATGTTAGGCAAGAATAATAACAAATATTAAAAATAATTTTATATAGAAAAGATAAAAAAAGACTAAAAATGCAGAAAATATATCCGTAGACAGATATGTTTTATATACAATGTTAAAATACGTGAGAATATTATTAAATCAGTATATTTACCATCACATATTAGTTGTGTATCAGTTCTTTGATGAAAAATAGTTACAGTCAATATTGGCAAGATTAGCGTAATAAATAATTGCTTAATATCGGTCGAGTTAACAAATAAAATATATAACGAAAAGTTATTAGTTTATTCCGATCGATGACGCAGATTAACGGGAGTGCGACAAATTGAATTTTTTTCTGTCATGCGGTATATTATCCTTCAAAACGAGTGAACGTAATCAGCTATCCTGTCGTGGCAAATTAATTCTACAACACATGATGAATAACAGATTAATGTGAATGATCGATGACATTAAATTAAACCGATTCAATTATTTGCGGTCTCGTCATGAATGTATAAATACAGAATCGCATGCTTCGTGTCAATTTTCACTGAATCATCTTAGAAGAGAAAATATTCAAATTCTGCTTGCAATGTTACACGTAATTCACCATTATTACGGTGCCGGGTCTAACGACGTAAAATATGAGTGCGAATTACTACGGAGAATTAAGACGAGGGGAGAAAATTAAGGTAGCGCCCACATAACCAACTTCTCCTCCCGTTAATTGGCAAATACGTTATCAGGAATATATGATACAAGCCTAAATATAGTTACAACTATTATATGCAGTTCATGAAAAAGCAGATGCTTCACGAGGAAAGTAGAAACAAAGGCAATTACAAAAAAATAATGCCCGATAGAGTTAAGCTGATTAAATAATTTTACGCCATAAAAAGATTTCCGTATCGTGTAATGTTCAACAGAATAATCTGTTAGCTCATAATTTCAATAATTCAATAGCAATTTGAATTTCAAAGAGTTGAACGTAAAAAATATCTTACATATACATGGGTACTCACCAATAAATTTTGTCCAATCGCACACCGTTCGTCAATACTGGCGAGAACCCTTCGTGTGTGCCCCCGTTGATTAATTAATCACGTTCTCGTTATATATACATTTACACTGAATTCTGCTAATATTTTATCAATTAGTATCTATCCAGTGTGATCCATTATGCGCTTTTAATGATCCTTTTGCTCCTCCCGAAGTTGTTCGATGAGCTAATACTTCCAATCGTGAACAGCACGTTTCAGTCTTGCGTAATTATATCCGGATTAACAGCGTCACGATTCGTATTTTAAAATATCGATTTTAATTCTCTCATTAGCTCCGAGTTTATCATTATTATTTGCTAATTATTTTTTGCAGCATATACATTGCAAAATTAATTTATATTTTTGCGAAAATTCGACATAAAATTTTGCTGGCTGACCCGAAGGTTATTTAAAGCTGTACTAAATTAAATCGCATTTTTAGCCATAACGTTTCTAGACGTGTAATTAAATATCGATTCGCGAACAAATACGAGTTGGACTAAGGCGGGGCATATTTAATTGTCACTGCTCGTTTGTTCCCAAGATCGGAATTCTGATAACAGAACGCGAACGGGCGACGAACTTTCACCTATACTAAGTTCTTGCGTTTATAATTGCTGTAAGAGCTTCCGATCATTATTATTATCCCCATGGAATCGGGTCCTGAATACAATTTGGCCAGTAATTTCCATTGAAACTGTGAAACTCACGAGAAGAACATTGAAGTTGACAAAATTCCGTCACATGGTATAAAAGATCAATGGATGTGTGTTATTTCACAAATAAAATATTTTATTTCTCAGAGAAAATCTAATATTTTTATAATTAATAAAAATCAGAAATTATGAATATCTCACTGTCTCATATTTTTAATTAATTTTATGATACCGAGATTTCAACCATGAAACCGTGATATATCGAGAATAACGAAACACATTAGAGAAAGAGTAGATGATAAAAATTACAAATGCTGCATTTTATATTTAATCGATAACTGTTGCCAAACTTTTCAATCATTATTATCGCACATCGCAAATCGAGTTTCTAACGCAATTTAAGTGGGAAGTTAAGCAAGAAGTTGGCGAACAGAAAACGAAAGGGAGCGGAAGAGAGTTGGTTGAGAGGCATGATATAGGATGAGAGACGGGAGAGATGCGTCGTATCTTAAATTTACTTCGAGCACCTCACCGCTGTTTTCCGATAATGGCGAACGCACGATCGGACGTCGCCACGCCGGTGTTTCTTTGGCGCGGATTGCACGGTGTCGGAAATTATGTTTGCATAATTTTCAATCTCGCGATAGAAACCACCGACGTATCGACGAGAGCTCGCGCAGCCAGAATATTCTCTCGCATCGATCCGCGCGATTATCGCAAATAATTGATAACCAGTTGCTCGTTCATTGACCCATGACGAAAATCACCGAATCGATCAACGGACTCATTTCGAGGGTAAGCGGATTTAATCCTACTAATTGTCACTCACATCTAACACAATTCTTCGTCATTTCCCGTAGGAACGACGGATTGATCACGCGATTATTTGTTCGTCGCGACTGCTTCGAATTGTGACCTCCCGCAGCTTTACATGAATAGAGACTTTGATTTCCTTTGGAACTTGTCGCGCACAGAAGGCAGTCTCCCCGTCGTTCTCGATGACGACACGACGACGAGTAGTCGGCGAGCCCTCAATCTCACTACCCCTTAAGCACGGATCGGGGGAGCGAAGGGCATCGCGTCGCGAATTGCACTGACACTCGCAGATTCTCCGTTTCCCGCAGAAGCTTCCAACACGAACCCTCTCCCTACTCCGGCGCGAGCTCTTACCCTCTTTCAACCCCCCCGCGGGCCGTGGCTTTTAGCGCAAGCGCTTGTGCTTTTCCGCGGACTGCGTCCTATCCTAATTCATATCAGCGTAAGCACGGTCCTGTCCAGTTCGTGCAGGACACTGAGAATTTCTCACTCTCTTCGTCGCTTCATCTTGCGATTATGAGCGGTAGAGATTTTTCATTTTTTACCTATAAAGCTACTTCAAAGAAAGATTTATCAAAACCTCCGCTGAATATAACATTTATGATTTAAATTTGATTTCATTTATAATTCCTGACGCGTACGTATGTATGTACATATATTTCAATCTCGCATCTATAAAAAAATATTACTGCATTTGGAGTCTTTTCAGAATAATAATTTTGAATCAATAATTTTTCTAAAATAGAAGAAATTCTAAAATAGTAATTTGTATCCTTACAGATAAATCAATAATTTCAGTAATCAATACTTATAAGTAATTTACAGTAAGAAGTTTTATCTGTTCACTAAGAAAACAGAGTACAACGTATTTACTTGACGTTTCGCTTAATTCAGCAATATTTAATATTTAAAAACATAAAACTTCAAAGATCTTGACCAATATTTGCTGGCTTATGTACGGAACCTTAAACTACAGATGACTAAATTATGTATATAATGATTAATCAAATCAGAGGCACATATAGAACTGTAACTGATAATATCGCCAAAGTAAATCAATGTAAATGATTGCGGACCGTCCGTTTATTCGACACAATTTCGCGGCAGTTGAACGGTTATTGACCACTGAAATATTTATGAGAATTTACAGCTGGCTAATACACGATGAAAATAACGGGACAATGGCTCCTATACGATTTTTAATTCATCATCGAGTACCATCGTGACATTGTGTTAGCTCCGAATAATTTTATTTACGAGGATAAATATCTGACGCGCGTTACGCATTTTGTTTCTCCTATATCGATCTGTCGTTCTGACTCTCTTCTCTGATTTTGTCTCATGATAATATTTCAAAGCATCATTTGTCAAAGGCGCAGCAATCAAATGCTCGAACAATAATATCAATAACGATACAAAAATCTAAAAATCTAGAATGCTCGGAAAGGAAGAAACATTTCAGAATATATTTACTGAACCGAATACGCAAATCCGTTCGGTATTTATTTGAGAAAGAAGAGCGAGCGAAATGAAGAAAAATCATTGTTAATTGGTCGCGCGAGAGTACTGACATGAGAAATCAGTTCGTTAAGGCTGACAAATTGAGCGTGACTGCGGTTGCAAGTCCTGGCAAACAGGTATTCTAATAAAGTGCCCCGAGGGTGAGTTGCGCGTTGCGACGATGAATTTTTCATCCATCCACGTCGGACGTTGATCAAAACTCGACGCGTTGCATGCACACCATCGCGTCGGAGGAAAGGCAACAGTTTGAGAATTAAGATTACCCTAGAGAGAGAGAAAGCGGCGCGCGCTCGTCATATTTCGACGAGGGTGGTTTATTCGCTCCAGCGGCTTCGCCTGTATCTCTCATTAGCCTCGCTCTCCTCTGGCGGCTTTCTTTCGCTCTCTGCGCCGGCGGTTAATAAAGCCAACCGTCCGAACCGAGCAGTTGAATTGGCCAAGTTTTAATTTCCTCGGGAACCAACGTGCTCCCGAGCAATCGTCGAACTTATTGCGGATGAACGTGTTGCGAGTTGTTGGCCGACAGATGAATTGCGGGTTGCTCGTTCGAGTGATAGTCGAAGTGGTCAAAGCGGTCACGGTGGTCCACGTACGCGCTGGATGTGTGTAACACATTAAATTTCCATAAATATGTAGCACGACGCGGCAAATTTCCGCTGGGATCCACTCAGGATGTACATACCTGCATCCGGCGAGCTTTAATTTCCCGCTTTGTCAACTGCGTATCGGGATAATCGACAAAGTTATCGCGAATGAATGCAGCGCCAGTTGTTAGTGAAAGCGCGAATCCCCCGTTGTCGGTATGATTGTTGAATTGGTCCCATGGCGAAATCACGGCGTTCCACTTTTATGGAATAATATAATACAAATCATGAAAAAAAAAAGAGCAAGCACGCGCGTTGTTAAACAAGGGACTGCTTTCAGCTGTATCGATACATATGCATGTTACAGAGCATTTATCGTTTTGTATTGTGTATAAAAATCGCAGAATAAAAAAGTGAATTCATCTTTCACTTTGACTAAGATAAATGACAATGTTCTAAATACTGTATTGCAATGTCTGTGTATCTTTCTTAAAGAGTACCGCTTGTCATTATCGGAAATTTAAAGAGTCCTAGATTCTCTACGTGAAAGTAAACTTGAATTTCAGGATTCACTTATGACTTTACCTGGTAATATCTCAATTTCAATATACGTGGGTATATGTGCATTTCTAGCGTACATCTCTCTTGATATGATGCAAAGTGTTGCATAGTCGGCATTACTGCGAAATCAACAGAAAGGTTGGCGACCAGCGCGCCCGTAGTTTCACGAATTCCATCAGTCGCATGGAGACACGATGCTAGCGAGGCAATCACAGCCACGTCACGGCATTCGTATTTCTCCCTACATATTTTCCTCTCGGTGATAACGAGACGGTAGTGGCTCGCGACACGTTCGCTCGCTATAAGTTCAACGAACAGCCGAAATGAACGACTCTCGACGGAATTAAAATCTGCACGAGTCGGCGAGATACTGCCAGCTGGTTTATCGGACAGGCTCGTAATTGTTTGAGAAAAAAGGGTTTCCCCAAGAGCTTACACTAATGAGAGACCTCTAATTGTCGCTAGATATCGTTAATTACATCTGTTACTAATGGCAAATTGTCTTTCTCACTAAGTATTGTTATTGTATAAACCATATTAATTACATATTTTACTATATTTATTATATAAAATAATATTTTTGACAAAAAAAAATCAAGAGAATGAAACTTTCAAATATATTCTCAAATATATTTCCACATTGATGAAAGAAAAATGTTGTTGTTAAAAATAAAATGTATCGAGTTGTTTTATATTTCAAAATTACAGCTGAATGCGTCCCTTTCCCGTGCATCTAACTACCCGCGGCATTATTACTGATCTCTACGTCATTGTCGGGGGAGCCATTACGTGTCTTGATGGAATTCACGAAACTCCGTTGGCAGCATTTGCCAAAAGTACAGGGAGGCGCTTCGCAACGCTCCGTAACAAATGGAACGATCTGCATGTAATGGAATTGTGTTTAGTAGCTGTGTGTTAACGTGCGTTCAGTACAATCCTCCCCATTCCACAGCCGTGTACCAACATACAGAATTTCCTGGGTTAAGGATCAGCATCCTCAAAGTAAGAGACGGTCCATTCGCGACTGGACGATCGCTCCTAATTACGAATCAAAACGCGTAGGAAGCGAAGAGAGATCGTGAGAAATTCTCGTTCCGTGCGACGAACTCTAAAGCGAGATTCTGCGCAGCTTTTTCGATGGGTCCCCTATTAGAATTTTATTCTGATCCTTTGCGGTTTTTTTTAAATGCTCTTTCGCTTTACGAATTGATCGCGCTACGACGATTAAGTTGCTAAAGTGCGAAGTTTCGAAAGTAGGACGTTGATGTGGAACGTAGTTGCACTCGACTGAATAATTCGGCCCACGAAGAGGGGTGTGACTTACTTACGGCGACACTTACCGGGGCCTCAATTAATGTGCGGCATTAGTAAATTGATATGTTTTCCGTACTTAGCTTAGCGAAGCGCGCAAACTGCAGTGGCGTCACTGCACACGCCCACGGATTTGTAGGCTGAAACTGTGCCAGCTGGATAAACTCACGGCGAAATGAATTCGCGATCAAACGTGTCTTACATGGAATTTTAGTTGTCGAAATTCCAAGTTTAGTCGTGTTATTTCATGAATTTGAAGGCTGCAACGAACCAACCAGCGTAAATTTTAAAATGAGCGTTATATCCGTTGTCGAATTAACATAGATTCTCAGTGTCTCTCAAATAGAAGTTAAATCTATCTTCGCTTTTTCAGCAAAAGTTGTGCAAACCGCAAAAAAAAGAATATTCCCTCTATTTTTCACTTATTGTTAGCATGTTACATTTTTCAAACAATTTCGAAACAATACCTTCGAGCTAAATGTAATTATGTGTCTCTTTGTGGTAGAAATTTCATTTCTTTGGGTTCAACTAGCATTGTAATTCCGCCATTGATTTCTGACGTTCGTTTCTTCTATGAAGAAAGGGAGAAAAGCTTGTGCGGGTCCCATCCAATTTCGCCTTTTGAAGGCAATTCATCCGCTCTTTGACTAACGGCTGATAAACTGTTATCTGTAATCGTGGCTTATATTTTTTTTTTATTTTCCTTGATTTGTATTCAGAAGTAATTTGTCAGCAGATGAATACCTTCGAACAAGATAGTAAGCAATCAAGAATTCTATGACGACTGTTCAATAAATAAGGTAACAAGACTTGTCACATAAAAGTATTCGTTCATACCTGACTGCATTTCTAATCAGTATTGCAACTCGTCATACATTACTTATCTACACAATCTCTGTACTTGTCCAAGCATTTGCTCCACTGATACGCCGTCAGTCCCGGCACGGATAAGAGAAAGGTCTTGTTATTTTATTCATTGAACAGCCTTCGTATCTTTATAATTTCAAATTTAATGCAAAATACTCTGTACGCATTTTCCGAGCATTATCTCTGAATCTCTCTATTTCTCGATAAACTATTAATATTCAATATTAGAGTAGTATATAATTTCGTCAAATTATTGCACTAGTTTAATCGGTCCACTGCGCAAAATATCAATTTATAACTGACTGGTTTACCTCTTTCTCCATTGCGCAGTCACATTTATACACGAGTTAACCTTTCCATTAGTCACCAACCCAAGCATACAAAAATTATAAAATCTAACTTAAATGTAATATATCATTCTATCATTTGTTTACTATACTCTAATGCTCTAAATATCTAAATACTCTAAAATAAATAATAAATCGGACCATTTATAACGCTGCAATAAAATTAACTAATATATAATGAATTTTAAATAAAATTAAAATAAAAACAATTTAGGTAATTTTTGCATGACAAATATTAAATGTTAACCAATTTTATTAGTTCTCTCTCATCAGAGCCTCGACTTGTTCACGTTTTGCAAATGTCGCCATGAGAAAGCCACATCGATCTTTTTCTCCTTCCCTCCCTTTTTATTTTTACCTCAACACTGAGTACAATGTGTACCAAAGCGACGTGACGCGGTCTGGTAAAAAGTGTTGGGAACTAGTTAAACTCGTGTCGGCGTCATGCAAGTTAATTTATGCCCTCCACGTACCCGATTCATCCCCAAAGTTAGCAGCGCGGCGTCGGTTAATTCCGGTGGACAAGAGGCAAGTTTAGAGAAGGACTACGGGGGAACGGTTGTGCGGAAAGGTCTAGGTTGAAAGGGAGACGTACAATATACACCATTTATTCGGAAACATTGCTGGCGTCTGCGCTGACTTGGACGATAAAGAAGATTCGTGACCAGTTAAGACGGTCGCACAGTTCGTCTGTTGCACATGCTATCTGGTCTCTTAGTCAGTTACACTCTTCGCTATTTCGACTGGAAGTTTTGTTCGAGAATGAATGAGCCACGAGAGGAAAAGACGGGGGGAGGGGGGTCTTAAAAGATCTTTAGGGGAAACGCAGGGACGTAACTTGGTTTGCTGTAAATTAATATGTATCTTACGAAGATAGTGAAACTTTGTAATTTAATTCTTCCAACCAATATAGAGATTACGTAAATTAATGTCGAGATTTATTTAACAACTTCATTATCGCGTTTACTTTATTTACTCATTTATTTGCTCATTTATCTCTTTTCTCATGTTGTGCAAAGCACGTACCCACATACACACACATACCGAGGCAAGCGAATCGCTTCATAAACGTATTCCTTATATACGCGCAAAACTACTGGAGTTTTAATACTTGCAAAATTTTTGCGGCGCTCGCGGGTGCGAGAAAGAATTCATAATCCGTTCCTGAGTAAACTCTTTAATCAGCCCGGTGCATTTTTCTCCCGGTAAGTGGCGATTCTCTTATCTGAACCCCCCTACTAAACTCTCACACTCTAGTCGCACCTCTAAAGCTTCGCGTCGGGCGCCGTAACTGCGCGAGCGACTCGTCCCGGTTGCCCCGAGTATTTAGACAAGGTGAAAAAATGTCAGACGGGGAAGAGCGGATGCGAGTAAAGGGAATACGGGTAATGACTTTACTCGTTCGCGGATATAAACTCGTCCCTTCCGCGCGAAAAAATTACACACACTTAGCGCGCGAAAGCACGTCGGTGTGAGAACGCTGGCGAGAAAACGGGTATTGCTATTGCGGGCACCGGGAGTAAAGGCAATTGCAGGGAATTTTGCATTTTAATGAAGGCGCCAGATATACTTGCCTGATATTAAGTGGCGTTCTTATTCATCGCGGGGTAAATCCCCTTCTGAAACACTTAACATTAAGCTGACGCGCAGCGGAGGATCTCGCGGGGGACAAAAAGAGCCGCCGCGGCACTAGTGTTCGTTGGAAACTTTGTAAACGAAAATTGCGGAGTTCCGCATAATCTAAGATGAGTTGCCTTAACAGTTTGTGCATTCGGGCTTGGCTCTATTAAACGGAACTAAACAGGATTCATCGGCTGTCAAAACAGCCGTGCGTTAAAAATTTATAGTAATTTTTATTTACGATCGGCTGCGTATCCGGTACGCGCGACTGGTAGGAAGCTGATGCCGCGTTCGTACTCTCGATTATCGTCGAGAGGAGGATACACTTTCTCATAAGTGTGAAAACTAATTAAAACTTTCTAAAATCCGCACTTCTCGCCTTATTTAATTAATCACCTGCAACTCTGTACTTAACCCTTCGTTGCTTTTTATATATTGCATCACAATTTACACTCGTTACGGCCAACTTTCTATTTTTATGACGGAAATTGTATTTTTGGGCATGAGAAACGAATGATAATGCTTAAAATTCTTCAGGAAAATAATGATTCATGATTCGCTTCTGCAAGTATCTGAAAATTTACGAAAAAGCTCCGCTTTATTGCGAAAAATGTTAAATTCTTCAGGAGTTTGAAAGATTTTCAGATAAAGAATTCTAGCTTCGGTACTCAATATCGACGTCAAACGCTCGCACCGATACTACCGGAATAAGACGACTGGAAACATTGGCGACAAGAGCTTTTCCAAATGATTCTATCTTCGTGCTCGGGGAACACGAGGAGATCCAGTTATTGTTTCGAAACTTGCACGGGGTCATACGGATGATGCAGATAGCGATACACAGACTCGCCTGCGAGTGACAAAGCTCTTCTGCGCGGAAAGGTTCGGAGATTCACAGATAGTGATGAAGTTTTCTTCCAAGTTACCGTGCCTCTTTGCACCTGCGAGAACTTTCGCAACGTGGCTGTCTTTGCTTTGTCAATCGAGCGCAAGTTCGGAAATTTTATCTAGACCCACTCTGTATACAACGTTACTTTCGCGACTTACTTAGCGACTTGTTCGTCGCTGATGAAAATAAACTGCGCTCTTAAAAAAAATCCTAATAGAAAGAAAGCATTTTAAAAGTTAAGAAAAATTTCAGTGGCCGCACAGGAAAACTCGACTTTGTTAATTCTATTAGAGAAAAATTTAATCTAATAGACACTGCAACTGTTTTCAGAGTATGAAACGACGTAAATCGCTACACATAGTGGCGCAATCTTTCTTACGAGCCAGTTAGGAAATCATTCGAAATGCTGTGGAAGAGAGAGAGAGAGAGAGAAAAGGCAAAGGAGAATGTCGAACGAGTTTTGGAACGATTTCAGGAACGAGTTTTCGTTCGCCGTTGCTGCTTGATCATTTGGCGACGTACGTTATCTCGTCTTTCGAAGTGTTAAAGCGTTACTCGGTTACGGATTGAAAATCAATAGTTAGCTAGATCTAGAAACGGTTACTCCGCATGCGTCTACGTCAATCGTAGTATCCCAATTTTATCACCGAGACCTTTTGACCTACATCTTATCGAACCGGTTCCAGATTCGATCTAGCTCGCGAGAATAAATTTGGCACGGATTAATTACCTATGGACATCGTTTTATCTGAGTCTGGGGCACGTGCTCTTATTTGGGTCGAGTAAATGAATTCTTCACGCGAGTGGACCGATAGTGGTTGCCGTATTCCCGGATATTAATACGTCTATCCAACAGCGATGCAAAATACATGAGAGGACAAAGACTATTTGTTTTTCATCTTAAAGTTTGATTAACGTCCGCGCATGGGGATATATCACGTCGGATTTGCGTGTACTCTCGCAACCACGAAATCTCGTACAGACGGGATTAACATAATAGAAAATATTTTATCTCCTACCGATTGTAAATCCATTTAAATACCATGTGTCTAAATCTAAAATTTAGATAAACAGATTATGTGAAATAAGTTTAATCGTACATTATCGTAAATTATTCACATAATTAATTATGCCAATAGCAACAAATGTAGGCAACAAGACTTTATTCGGTAATATACCTAACAAATAGGTATATTAATAATAACTGTCATAATTTGAAATTAATGGCGAATTAATGAAACATTGTCAAGTATCATGAATGTAATTATAAATTTTTTTGACAGTCATATGCCCTGTGTCCACACGGAAGTACATTATTTCGCAATAATAGTAACCACATTACGTATATATTTAGTTAGGCCGCGCTTGATGACGTCGAACACGTTGTAGCAGATCGAGTCTCGATGTCACGAGCAAATGTTTACATTTAATGAACGATGGCCATTGTAAACGCTAAATCCAACGTAGCAAAATGTTCCTGGCACAATTCAAGAGTGTAAAGTATGCGATAAATCGCGGTCGACATTTGTTTTAGTTCAGTAAAACTCATTCCATCGGATGATACGTCATTGGCGTGCTATAGAATATATGGTACGTTATAAGATAGGAAAGAGAATAGGTTTCACGTATAATGTAACGCGAAATGTTGCGTGTTTCGATTCCGTGAACTCAGTTTCGCTTAAAGTTGGAAGATTGGAAAACTTGGTTATATATGTACATGCATATACATATATAAGAATTATATGTATATACATTCTTATATGCATACGCATACATATGTATACATATATATATGTATATTAGATTTAATGTTTTATTCATTTCTTTTTTATGTTTATTTCTTTGTATAAGTCGTCATACTTGACTAATTTCATCACTCGTTACCTTTCTCCTCTGTGTCAACTCTTTTTAATTTCAATACACACTTCTATTCACAATTACTTATTAGGTATTCAAATAAAATTGCAATTTCATTATCAATTTGCCATGACAGCGATAAAAAAATTTGTTTAAACATTAATTTTTATTCTAGTTAAAGGAAAGATCCCGGTAACAAAAAAATACACGTCACATGAAATAGAAACTCGAATAATTCGAAATTCATACTTCCCTACAATTTTTACGAAATGTACTTTCTTCACATTTTATCTTCTCTGAAAATTCACTTTTGGACTTAAGAGCTTTTATAATATAGGGCGACGATGTAATACTTTGCATCCGTTATGCCTGGGCGTATCACGAAGTAAGTACATAAGAAAGTCGTTAGTGTCACAGGCGATTAAAGTTGGACGAATTAACTATGAAACGTGGCGGACAACTGCGCGTACTCGACGCTTGACCGCACCAGGATTAAAGTAGGTTTACACATTAATTACGCGTGTAGCATGATACTTCGTTCTCCATCTCACTCTACACGCGCGTACATTATACACGCGGTGTTTTACTAAAAGTTCCTGCTAAAAATCTCGTGCATCAGGGCGAGACTTTTCACAGCGGATAAAATGAAAAGTAATTTTGGCCACGAATGTTGTTTAGCTCGTGGGAAGTTACGATACGGGGAGATCTAAAACTTCTAAAGGTACGCCATGAGACTAAGTAAAAATATAAGTACACAATCGGGACCCGAGTTGCGACAATATAGCACACGTGGTGATATAAGTTTGAGTCAACGAGTTCTCTCAGTTTTTGATAATTGAAGTTATCATCTCACATCATTCAACTATCTTTCTATCATGGCAGATTGTAAATGCAGATCAATATTACATTTACTATATAGAGACATATTGTTTAAATATTTAACATTTTTATCGGTATTATCATGTCATTTTTTACCATTCAGCCATTCGATATTATTATAATTGGATTATCTATTGTTGTTATATAATTGGGTTATCTGTTGTTGATATTCCTAGCTATTGATAGAACAAACAATCAAGTAATATTAATTGCCATCTCAGATAAATCTCTCTTACGATTTCTGACTTTATTTGACGTCGGGTTTGTTAAAGTGCAGTTTATTCCTTATTGTAGAAGATATCTCTTCTGCGCTAACTCTTATCGGAGAAACGAAAAAGGCACGCTGGCTTAGTTTTGCTTATCTTGTATGAAAACAACTGGAGAGCAATGAAAGTCGAACGAAAGTCTATCGCGTTTCGTTATCACGTTTCTTCTATGGTGCTTGAAAATTTTCTCAAGGTAAGAAGTTCGGGATCCTTAACTGAAATCGGTGCATATTTGGCGGCTCGACCTCCATTACGCCGGTTGCGTTGAAATGCAACTATTGTAAGAAACATAATTCCATTGATTAAAAATTCACGAAGATAGTTTTTCGCCGCTTCAGGAGCTCACCTATTCAGCACACACCAAGATACGCGCCGTGAATCATCCGAGAAAGAAATAAGAGTAGATGAAGCCAGTCGCGCCATTCCAGTCTCGTAATTGCATTGCACTCCACCTAGTCCGCTTCAACTTTGCACGGATACGCCTTATTATCCACACGGTTACTTAGGAAAAGAAGCGAGAAGATATTTCCTCAACTTGCGCAACAATATTTGCATAGAAATACATCAGCTACGAAGGAAAGCACCTGCATCGCATTGCATGTCTGATATTTTCCGTGTATATTAAATGCAGGAAACACAACGATACAAAAGTGAACTTTCTAGATGATCGCTACTGTGCGCAATCAAACCGATTGCTCTTCATCGATTTCACATATTACGAGATAGTATACACAGCATCCGTGACGTGGAAGCAATTTTGCGACGTTGTAGCGCACAATTTCGGACTTTCTCCGCCAATCCGACAATCTGTCGACCGTGGAACAGCGGCATCGTTTGCGCGGGGTCACGAAGCACTATCAGCGTGCGGTCGACGCGAATTTTCTCAGCGAGAGAAATCGAGCAAAGCTGCTTCCGCGAGAGAAAAAAAAAGGAGTCAGCGGGAAGAACGTTCGCACGATCCAATAGCTGAACATTTGACACCTAGCAGGAAACTTCAGAAAATCGAAATGAAACGTTGCTACTGAAAACGGAGTGTAATCGTGGAGCGGATGGGTGTGATAGGAACCAGAACCAGAAAGAGAGAAGGATAGAGAGAAACAGAGGGACGAAGTCGAAAATAGACAGCGGCAGCCGGAGAGAGAAGAAACTCGGTCGTAATCAGCGGAGCACGTCGATTTCTACCCTCGAACGATTCCCATCGGAGGGCCGCGGCATTGTTCAAGGAGAGGAATAAATAAATAGCTCCTGAGACAATCTCGAGCATCCGGTAACTGCTTGGGGACTTAAGAGCTAAACAAATAATCCCTTCTCTGCGTTAATTAACGCAGAATTGTCGCGCATTTAATAATTTTCAATCCGTTCCGCTTAGCTACACCATCCCTTTCCTTCCCTTCCGTTACATTTGTCAAGAATACATTAAACTATTACGATCGCGAAGCAATAATAACGGAGAACTGTTAAGAGTGTTACATTTCAGCAAAATAGCGATCTCTGTCAAGAAGATAAGTGGATACGCGTTCGATAGAGAGAACATTCCAAAATTTCGCAGATAGAGATAGCGTTTTTTTTTGGAACTGTCGAATGAAAATTTACTGGACTACATCGCGTATCATGCACGTGCGTTCGCACGCGCAGTTCTGATATCGCAGAGATCCGATGTGTTTTCGACTCACGTGCACGTACGCGTCATAAGAGAGTTCTTTTCGCGTTCCGGCCACAATAGGATGTATCGGAGAATCACGATTTTCTATTTCACCGTAGCGTTTGCTTTTTATTTGAAAAGCGATGCAGATTCAGAGTATGTGAAACGAGATATGCACCATCGATGATCTCCTGTGTTATTGACTCGACAGATTTTCTCTTTATACCATAATAGGAATTGTGGTCATTTGAAGGATTTCCCATAGTATAATGCACATTGGGAAATATTGAAGTGTCCTAAACGCCTCGCATGAAATATATATCATATATAATTTAAGTGCATAAGTCATTCAAATAATCTGTTTTCACATCCGGTTAAATTTTGAATTGATTAGCCGCTAAATTATAATATGGATTAACACAATTTAATATGCCAAATACACTATGGAAGTGTGTATATTGGGTAACCGCACTGATTGCTTCATTCCAATAATCCTGCAACGTAACATCGAGCCGCAGCTGCTTCCACGGACACCACCTGTCGATCTATCGACAATTGTGACGCTAAATTTCCTAAATGTCATTAAAATCCGAAATTAGGTGTTCGCAAGCACGTCGCCGTGGAGTCGCCGTCGGAGTTTCCTTGGAAAAACGGCAGCGACATGATTTTATTTCAAGTAAAAAAATATAGTTTTCTGCAGAAAACAAAAGTAAACCATCGAGTTCTAGCGGTTAGAATGCTCATCCTAATAAGAGAAAGGTAAAGTACCGTAACTTGATTTATACGGGTGTTTTCCTCTCGCCGTCGAATCTCTCTCTTCTCTTTTCTCGATCCCCATTCCTTTTCCATGTCCAGTCGGTATGTTTCAAGTCCCGTTGGTCCCCGTAGGATCAGGTAGGAGCAGGTGGCACGATATTCCGTGGTACTTTAGTGTCCGAAGCAACTCACTTGTGAATTGTGAACTCCGATATATTTGATAAACAGTGTCTTCATTTAATTCATGTAATTTATAAATTTGCCAACTGTTTAATTTATTATTGTGTTTCGCATCTGCGGTCTTAAAAGAATTATTTTATATATTTTTAATTCACCTTTCTCTTTAATTTTAGCTTGATCTAGATTTTATTGATTGATATTCCGATAAACTAACTAATTACTGTCATATTTGATATGTTAATTATTATCCTAGCTGACGCATCGTTTATTGATTTTTCAATAATGTTGAATATTATTTATACACGCGATAAAAGTAGTTCATTATACTAAAAATCTTTTTTGGAAATGAGAATTTCATGGAAAATATCGTGAATAAAATAAATCAATTACTTTACTCATACACTTTACATTATTTTACACTATAATTTTAATTAAACTTAAATGATCGCGCGTGGATTCTAATAATAACACAATATCAGCGTAAAAAAGACAATATTTATCTCGTACAATTGTAACGATATTATATTTTGTAATTTGTTTCCAACAGAATATTAAAATCTTTATCATCATTAAAGTTATTAAAATTATCTTTTAATAGGTTTAAAAGTTTAAAATCCACTTCAATAACATTTTCTGCAACATACAACAGGTGAAACATTGTATAACGGCAGAAAAGCAAAGCACAAAATATCCCAAGAGGCATGAAAGTGCAATATTCGTGACAATAAGTATCGTATTCACGCCCAAACTTTGGACATTGAATTCCCTCATATGTACCACTAGTCCCGAAGACTTTCTCAAAACGAGATCAGGAAGTGCTAGAATACAAAACAAGCTGGGATAACCCCGTAGTATCGCGGCGTATTCTCCTTGACTTAAAAGCAGTAACGTACCATAGAGAGAACGTCAGTGCGGCTGATAGCATTTCTTATCACATGAATGAATAGCTCTCCGAACATCTCTCCGAGAGCTGCTTTAAGAAACTTACTTCGAGCGCTATATAAAACCTCAAGTCAGAATTAATAAATGGCGGTATGCCCGGAAAAGAAGCCCTTCTTCCCTTCGGGGAAAGCGCGGCTCTCTCTCTCTCTCTCTCTCTGGAGCAATAGGATAATCTTCTTCGCATCTCACAAATTTAATTAAAGCTGCACATAGCAAAGCTGAAAATCGTTAACAGACAAAGGGAAAGCCTCGGGAATCCACCGACGACATGGGGACTCGCGGTTGAACGGTGGGGCCCTGCCAAAATTCCCGATGCAGTAGCACACCCAGCATCAGCTCCGTTACGACTGCATTTCGGTATAATGCGATGCTCGAAGTTTCCGAGGATCCGGCCGAAGGGGCGCGACGCATCTATCGTCGCTCCGCGTATCTAGAGGGAAGGGAGGGTACGCGCGTTCACTTCCGCGTTCTCGATGCTATGAATTTCGTTTGGTCCGATTTTATTTCACTATTAACAGATGATAAAGCCGGCCGAAGAGTGCGACGCGGGAAGAGGAGGAGAGAGTAGAAGAGCCGTACGAGCCAGGATTGCATCGCGATATCCTCCCGGAGCGCGGAGGGTCGGCGCGGGGAGGAACCGATAGCCGCGTGCGAGTGGCGGGGCGATGGCGCTTGGTTGGGCGGCAGTTTGGAAGAATTGCAGCAGTTTCGCAACTGTTTTCCGTTCTTCTGTTCCCTCAACTGTTTTCCACGCTCCACTGTGCTTTCCGAAGCGCCCCCGCCGACGCCTTGCCGGTCTACCAACCACCGGACCGCCCCCTGTTACCCCTTCGTCCGTGCCCCCGCGACCCGAAAGCGAGCCTCCGCTATACGGCCAACTTTTCGTTATTATCGCTTTTCCGCCGGCGAACGAAGCAGCAACGACGGCCGAGCAGATCACCGGAAAAAGCATCCCTCTCTTTCCTCTGCGAGCGTACTGAGAGGAGTAGTTACGGGAGAGAAGTAGCCACGCAGTCCAACTTCGATCGACTTTTTTCCCTTCCGGATCTTTGGCTGCTGTATTATTTATGCCGGCGCCGTTATTACCGCCTGATCGTCGGCGTTTGCCGAAACGTTCGCGCGGTATCCGACGCGAGACGACGTCCGATCGTAGTCTCGCACAGCATTTATTTAACTTCACCGACTGGTAGAACTTTTTCGTGTAACGTTCAATAGGAAAGGGAATACAATAGCGGAAGCACTTTGGCCCTACCTGTTTTTTTTCTTTCTAACACACGATGCTATCCGAAAGATATTTATTTGTATAGTTGATGCTCTTTTTGTACGATTGCAAATTTCAATGAAATCATAATAGCATTTTTTTTTCGTTTATGTGAAAACATTAAGAAAGTATTCAATATGTACATATATTGTTACAAATTTAACAGTCATTTCCTATGGGTTAATAATAGCTTTAATCTTATCATTTGTATTTTCCAATAAGAATCCAAATATATAAACAATTTATGTATACCTATTATATCATTTTTATTAAAGCTAGTCGTAGTATATGTATTTGTAACTCGAAAATCTTGATTAGAGAAAAAGAACCAAATGTATATAATTTCACGGTTTTTCGAACGTGTTTTTTACGTCTAATTTCTGTTTCAAGACGAAATCGGCTTGATTGAATAGTTTAGCGACGAAAAAGTAAAAAAAAATAACTGAAAAGTAAGTAACGGAAGTGTAAGAGAGAGGGAGCGGGAGGGAGGAAGGAGAAAGAGAGAGCACGAACGAGAGCTGAGACGCCGTCTGTGAAATTCGTCGAATCAGATTGTTTATGCGGAATATTCATCGACGAGGGGGTGCTAGCACTCTCGACGGGGTGTTCACCCTTTCTGCTGATCGATAACGGAGAAACGACGAATGCCTCTCAGACGAGGCCGCGTCTCATCTACCCACCCTGCCGTTGATCCGCATTTATCCTCCTGGGGAAGCCCTTAATTGCATTGTTCTCTCCTAATGAAGCTGTTTTTGTTGCAGAATAGAGTTAATTAGAAAGACAGGAACGCAAAGCGTTCGATTTCCCGTTTCTAGATTTATCTCGTCTCTTTCGCAACTTGCCTGCGCCTTTCATTCCTTTTTTCTATCGTCACATTTTCTTCGCCCATGCGCCCCTTTGTTAATACAATCACAATGTTAATACAAATTGAACTGGATTTAAAGTTTCATGAAATTTTTAACATTCAAACTACCATATACAGTAGAATATATATTTACAATAGCAACTTGTGCATAGAAAATTTGACTTCATAAGATTAACGAGAAATCCATGAGCTTTATGATTATATCTTAATCAATTGCGATTATAAATGTCATTATGAAAGCCGTAGTTATTTCCTTGAGAAATGTTTATGTTAAATAGTCATGCTCTAAGCTGCAGGATTGCTTTCTTGCGATGTTATCATCCATAAATGATGACACAGTAATCATAGAGATAACTGTATAAGAAAATGAACAACTGAAGATTCCAAATTCTAATCCAAATTCTAATCGATATATACTGTCGCCGATAACGTAATGCTTGTTTGAAATATTACATTCTATTCTATTCTATTCTATTCACTTCTATTATCTTTCTCATGTTGCGACCACAAGGAGACCATATGATAGCCAGATCACGAGTGATAAAGTTCAAAATCCTGATTTCCACGTATGGCAAAAACGTTGACGGAGCAAAACGAGATTCGTAGGTTGAGCTTGACGAAAAAGTAATATGGGATGATGAGGAACAACGGGAGGGATGCGAAGGATGACGGATCCCCACCACGAATGCACGGGCGCAAAAAAATAAAAGAACTGACTTTTTTTTCTTCCTTTTCATCCGTTATCGGTCCTCGGAGTCTCAATAAACCTTTACGAGCATGGATCAGAAATCCATCGAAATTTCCGTCGTCGATGTAACCTTTAACCAAGCTGGTGGAGGAATCAATACGCCGGATCAGCGCCATCAAAGCTTTCTCTGAGGAAGGGAATTACGTTGTCATTGAGACGCCAGACAGAGGGCCGGGAGTAAAATACGTTTGGAAATCTTCATAATAAAGCATCTAGCATTGTGTGGCAAAAAACTTCAAGATCGTATAATTCATTAAGAACTAAATCTGAGGTCAAATTAAAGGCAGTGGAATAAAAAAAGTTCGCTTTTGCATGCTCCGATGTTGTAAATGCAGTAAATGTAGTAAATGTAGTAAACTCTGAATAACAATTTTCCGATATTCGATGAAAAACTATTAAATTTATCAAGAATTCGGCACAAGAAACGCGGATGCGTTCGCGAGATGTATCACATATCATACGCAAAACTCGAACATATCCGCTTTAAAATGTTACGTCGAGGCAGACCGGTCGCGTGATAATCTGGCGCTAGCGGCTATCGAGCCAATTTGCCTGCCATCTCTCAATTACCGTACCCGGAGAGCAAAAAAAACCGCTGTTTCAAAATTGTCGCAAACTTTCGCGATAACTTTATTTTCGTGCGCGCGCGCACACGTGCAAGCATTAACATATTGATCGACAGATCAATATGTTAATGACCCCGCAAACATGTCCCATACCTCGTTAATCGCATAGACACCACATGCGGAGTCCAGATACAACGGCTTTCCGTTCTGTAGCGCTCCAACAAATTGTTCACCAAGATAAAACATTAAAAGGAAAAAAAATAGTACGAACAATACAAATCGGACAATGAGCCATTCAAGGAGGCCAATAATAATACAATAACCATTTATGGCATGGTAAAATGGCAGATAGCCGGCACGAGAGAAGGAGTTATCGTTAACGACGTCGTAAGAACGCGAGACATTCAATAAACATCGGCTGGACTGGGAGGAGTGCTGCGGGGAACACATCTCGCCGGCTGACCTCGAGGAATATGTTAGAATCGATAAGGGAGGACGCTATGATTCCTTTCGCGCAACTCCGCTGAATAGCGATTCAGCATGAAAGTACATCTCTGGGAAATCCTCCTTTATATCGTCGTAATGTACATCGTCACGCGCAATTCGCGATGTATCGCGCACTTGAATTCCATCTTCCGGCTTATCGATGCGTGAGGCGGAGTTGACAACTTGGAGTTGATACTCGAGGCTAAATATCGCTTATGCTCGCGATCAGCAAGAGTCAGCAAGTTGGCAAGCTCAAGGAGTTTTCCATCCGGACGGCGCGGGCGGAGTGACTGCTGTCTGCATCAGATTCTCAACAAAGCGGAGTCTCTTTCTATTCGATCCGCGACTGCGAGCTGTCGCAGTTCGCGGAACGGGGCATTCGTAGGAAATCCCGGAGAAACTTTTCGACAGCTTCAAAGTTCGCGTTGCTTCAGCGCCTCGCGCTTTCTCGACCGGGGACATTGACTGGAACACCAAACAGAAATTACGACCATACGTCAACTGAACGTTCAACGAATTCACTTGTCAGACGAATTCTTTTCCGAGGAGCGCCTCGCCGAGAATTTTCAAAGGTCACGTCTTTTCCGGTGCCACAAGCAAGCGTAGATAATACAATTTCACAAGCAACAAGCGGCGTGCGAATATTTTCACCTTTCATGTCACATTCTTCTATACAGATTGAGGTCAGCAATAACGGGGGAAGCAAATTCTAAAATACAACGTGTTAATTCCTTTTGCTCTCTCTGTGGCACGTTCTCTCTATTTTAAATTACAATTGTCGTTTCACGGTTATATGCTGTCGCTGCAAAATACCAAGATAGCTGAACGTGTCGGTAGCTCTCTATTAATGCGACACACCTCATAAAAATGTAGATTAAAGATTGTTCAAAACGATACGAGCAATATCCGGAGAAACAATTTCCCGCAAATGGCGAGAAACTTTGTTACGGAGCAGCCGGCGACTATGGGCGAAACGTGACGTATCAAAAAACGACAACGATGCGTTCGCCATCGGAAAATAACGGATTGTCTCCACGGGATCGAGCCGATCGTCGAGTCCGACCTCGTCCTCAGTGTCCTCGTCGTCGTCGACGCCATCGTCCTCATTGTCGGCAACGACATTCTTCCAGAGCAATAATTCTAGGTCACACCGGCGCACCTCGTGCGCCGGGACGATAAATCCTTCCGCGACTCCTTTTCGCTCTCCATCATGCGCTTCCGCCGTTCCTCGTGCAGACGGACGTAAAGTGGGTTCGAAGTGGAGGGACCGTCGCCCCATCATTACACCCTTCGTTTTCCCTCGCAGCGTTGCATCTCTCGCACCCCTTATAGCATCCCCTAGCCCCCTCTCTCATCTTTCTGCCACCGTTCCGCTGTCACGTAATTTTAATTGCCTATATCCATATTTCCGAGAGCGGAGGTATCCTCAGGGGATGAAAAGTCATTTCTCGCGACCCTCGACCATCTCATCTGCCGCCGCCGCCGCCGCCGCCGACGCCATCGCCATCATCCCCTCAGTTTCTCTCTAACTCTCTCTCCTTCGTCCGACAATCTTACAACTTCGTGTCTCGCTGAGAGACACGGGAAAATGTAACCGACCGGCAAGTAACGTCCGACCATCTGGAGAGATGCTAAAACGAGCGTTGCGGGTTTAGACGTTTTCAAGAAATTTCACCTTGAATTTCTTTTTCCGCTGGGAAATCTGATGAGCGGGGCAACACCATCTATGGCCAGCTTTACTACTGCCAGCAAAGTAACGCGAAATGTGACGCCTTTCGAGAGTTCCTCTGAATAAACTAGAGAAATGGAGGATGCAAATTAAGGAGAAGTTCACGATTCACGACCGTAGTGCAATTCTCGGTTGCTCGGTTAAATACACATAGAAGATCTTTCGTATCAGCAATTCGGAAATTAAAGTTTTAATCTAATGAAACGTTTCATTCAGATATCTCGTTTAAATAGTTCTCGTTAATTTGCGATTGATAAGATTACTAACGTAATTTATATTAATCTGATAGAAAGCATAGTTTAAAGAAAAACTTGTTCAAAAGTGCGAAATTGCTTTCAAATTTAGCGGCACAAATGTGTAAAGCATGTTTAGAACGGCGTTTCGATAATCATCTATTTATTTTATTAAACGGCTGAAACGACTGTCAGATGTGTTGATATACGCGTCACAGACGCGAAGTTGCTTTGTGAACACTTTCCACAGACAGGCGGGTCTATGTACATTATTATAATGCGCTGTAATATTAACCTACACCGTTCATAATCATGAAAAGATCGTGGAGGTATTACGGGTAATTAACATGTCACGGGCACAAGGGACCGTAACGAGAGTCGTTTGATTATGCTATACGTTGTAACAGAAATTAACACCGACGTAAAACGAAATTACGATCTCGTTCACGTTGCCATACCGAGACGTTGTTGCAACAAAATAATTAATTTTGACGTTGCACGAGAAAAATTTTATTTTTGTTAATTAAATTTTAAGAAGTTGATCAACTTCTTAAAACTCTCTCATATTTATTACTTATGTTATATCTGTTTAATACATAAATATTTAAACATTATATGTATATATTAAGAGCAACAAAGGGCTATTCTACGTTCAGGACTCGAAAAGTGTCGCCGTTAGATTAGTTCCCTTTCAATCATTGTAAAATATGTCAGATGCAAATCGACAAAATGCATGAATTTTAACCATTTGTCATAAATCTCATCTGGCATTTCGATGTAGATATTCGATAAGCATTACGCTCGATAAATATTCAAATGTCACGTCGAGAAACGATATCGCCACGTGTTGCATACATTGCTATATCGCTTTCAAATCGGTGGTTTTCGAAGGTGCAAGCATTGACATTTGTAGATGAAACGTGTACGCGTGAAAGAAAGAGAGAGAGAGAGAGAGAGAGAGAGCGCAATAAAATATTCTAAAAGTAGCGGTAACTTGTGTTATAAGCCCCGTGAACGCGACTTCACGGCCGTTTTAAGACACGAGTCGCGAGAATACGCGGAATAAAAATCGCACGAATCATCTCCTGTGGTCTTCCGATATAATTCCTCGGAAATAATTTTCGCAACGTTGACACTTGCATTATTGGCGTTAATTGACGCCTGGCCGTTTCTTCGGCGCGGACGTGATTGCCCATTGCCAGGGGATGAGAACGTCGAATCAGTTTTAGAGTTTGAAATAAAATTGGCAGACAGCGCAATTGCTGCCAATCGAAATTAATTGTTGGAGCGTCGAGCTACAATGTTGATGACTCTTGATAATGCTGCACTAACTGATAAAACGATACTGATAAACGTATGTACAATAAAGCGGTATCATTGCAAGTACGTTATGATTAGTAGATATTTGGAGAGAGAAAGAGAAGAGAATTCCGTTTGATATATGCTATTTAATTCTGAATAAATAAATATATACTAAACAATATTGGCAGATAATAATAATACATACATATAATTTTGGTATTAATTATAATAAATAAAACGATATAGGACAAAATATTTCTCCGATTTAAAGAACTTTATTTCATTATTGATTTAAAAATCCAGCGGGGATGATATACTTTTTACAAATTCTTTTACGAATGTAATTAAGGAAGTACATGTATAATTTAATGCAGACATATATCTTTCTTCGGTTGACTTTTAATTGGAAATCCACAAGTAACAGGTGCGCCAAGTCTGCGCTGTACACGAACTGGTTATTATCTTCTCTCTGCTTCGGATATACTCTACACATTCATTAAAGTATGTTAAAATTCTAACTTTCATCTCACTCTATTTCGTTAAACCCAGATATTCAGTTTTTAAGCGTAATTATCTCTACAGTTGTCCTTTATCATTTTCCAATTTATTAACTCATTCTTCGCAGTTCATTTTTACCATTTAGTAACGACAATAATCCCATATAATTCTATCTTCATTTTCGTATTAAAACGGATAATATAAACATAAATGTCCAGCATCTGTCTTTTAAATAATGTCGTACGTCAAATTACTGCAATGCAGGTAAAGGTTTTATAAATACACGATTTGTATTCTGTTATACTTGTTAAGAATTCTAGTCAAACATAGATCATTTGTGCATATTAGATGTTGCACAAAAAATAGCACAATCTCTTAATATTTCGTCCGCTTCATGCATTAGGTAATGCATGAAGCGGACGAAAGTCGCGCGCATTCGCGATCATTTATCCGAGTTTACAATAAACGCGACCGATGCGACAGCCACCGCGCGTTATTGTTACATTAACATATCGACAAGGTTTATTCACGTAGCGTGCAGGCGTAAGCGCCGAAACGCCGATTTACATAATGCTATGCATTATGCGACAATAAACATGCGCGGCGCGGAGTCGGAACGACGACAGACGTATCGGGCCCACCGTTGCATCGGTGAACGCCGATCGAAATTTCGAAATTTCTTCCCCCATTCGACACAGGAATCTGTGTACGCATCTGCATTCACGATTAGCCCGATACCGGCCGCTCGAAATTTACGACCCAGTACCGTCCGCATAAATAAAGTCACGCTGAGCATCACTGTCCGCGCATGATCGCGCGATCGCCCTGACGAATGTGCTAAATGCATTAGTATTCTGCGAACGCGATTATCCGATCGTGAAATTTCGCAACTTTCCTGCACGATAGGCAGTCAGATATATCTAATTCTGTTAAACTTAAACGAATGAATGTAAAAGACATAAATCTCTGTTTTTCAGCTGCATAGTTCGACGGTCGATGCAACATGATGATTAAATTATTGATAATTCCTAAATTACGTTTAATGCCAATAATGCGATTATTGAAGCAGTGCATAAACGTCTAACACTTCTCGGATCTAATACGGTACATTTGTGTATCGTAAAGCAAATTAATTTACATAGGTAAACATTGGCAACATTAAGCCATTATGTGTATGTGCCTAATTGGTATATTAACAGTTCTAATAATATGCCTTGTGTGTCAAATTAAATGATCTTCTATGTGGGCATGTATTAGCTTTGTTTGCACTTCATTTTATAGTCAATCGTCAGCGAAAACTTGATTCGTTTTCCTGCCCGAACAAGGTATAACGGACGCATATAGCCAGACGCATGCTTAGATACATAATTTAATGAGCGCGCGTGTTTGTAAGCTAACGGAATTACCGTACACGTTCATTCAACCTTATGTTTACGATACCCATAGGGGGGAAGAGCAGTGTAGAATTAGGTTTCTTCGTGTTGATCTCTCTCCATAAATGCAAGCAGAATTAGTTACGACCGCTTAATCGAGCCTTTCGACAGTTCTGTCATATCTGAATATTTATATGATATTTAGAGAGATATTTTTTTATGTGTATGCGCATCTGCACGTCATTTCTATTTCGAAAATCTAAATTATGAATTACGTCAATGGCGCTTTGCAGAATGTAAATGTATGAAGGGAAAACTCAAAAAAATGGAAAATAACTAAAAAGTGAAGTAAAAAAATTACACGTATAGGGAGTCCATATTTTTGAATTACATATTAATGACATATGCTAGCCGTATTTGCAATGTCACACATAACGAAATCTATAAATCTCATTTCAACCTACAAATTTACGCAGCACATATCGTGAGAGTATTTTTTTTCTGTCGCGTTCCTCGCGGAAACAGTCGCGCATCCTTCGACAAATCCGACGCCCAACCCCGTAGCGGATCCATTTCCATTTAAACCGAGCCATCGAGCGCCAGTAATGCCAGTAGCTGAATGACCCAAATCGATTCGCCGGGTTGGTCCTCCTCGAGAATGGTGGCCGTGGACTATACACACATCGGCCCGACGAATAAATGCATCGAGAGATAAACGGCGCGAAGCACTTCTTTCGGTCGCGCGCGCGTTTGCAGCCGGCGGCATTTCCTCCATCGCGGTCAGAAAAACGTGACCGTGTTCCGCACGTGTCCCGTGAAGAGAGGGTCTCGGTGATATTTCAAGGGTTATTCACCGCATACGGCGCGCATCTCTCCCTTACAAGTGCATATCACGTGCATAGGCCGCGCTTACGTGCCTGCCACATTTCCAGGAGGACTACTTCCGGAACGGACAAGAGCAGTGGAGAGGTTTCTGTACGACAGTTCGTCTTGTGACGGGGAATGAAAAATTCGCAAAATTCCATGGCGAGTCTCTCGAAAGTGAACATCATTGTCTTGGTATTCCGTACACTTAACGTGAATTGCATCAATTATTGTTATTCATAACTGAACATAGAACAGAATCTTCTTTAGCGGGGTTAGGATTAAGTAATTACATGCACCTCAAACTTATCTTTCATTATTAAATTTTTGTACATTGGAAAAATGAAAATTTTTAAGAAATAAAATTTGAAGCTTTCAATGAAAAATTCCGATTTTGCGATATAAAAATGTTCGATAACACGATTAAGATTTATTTGAAAAATTGTCGCCTTGATGCGCGCTATACGGATTAATACGGTTTATACGTACCTCACCCTCCCACTAAAACCTTTCATCGTGCAGTCCCCGGCACTTACTCGCAGCAGCGACAACGCACCGCAAATTTTTCAGAAAACCGAGTCGCGCAATAACAGCTGACGCTAACGTCCGGCTAATGTGCGCTGTCGACGATGTAAAAAGAATAAAAAGTACCAGGTCTAAGCGCGTCAAATTTTTCGCCTTTTCGACCGTCCTTCGTTATGCAATTATGCGACTTTCCGCCGCGTCGCGGAAACACGAGGGCGAAATGCACGTTTCTGAATACTAGAATAAAATGCACCGTTACATTAACTCGTAATGCCTGTATATTAGAGGAATGTAGAACTGGATGATGCATTTTCCACCTTTGCTTGTAATTACGGCGATGCATTAGCTGGAGTACGGAGAACAACTTACGAGCGCCGATGAAACACGTGGCTTTACGAGCATCTTGTAAAAGCTCCGACCGGGCTTTTATCATCAATCTGCCGATTATTCTCATCACATGTATGTAAAATGAATGAGAAACAACAGCGACAAATTGATGATAAATTTATCGTTCATGATGGTAAATTTGTTCCAGAAATAAAGCATACAGTTGCATTTAAAATCTGTCGGTCTACCTATCGATTTAGAGAGATTTCAAATCTTTCTTTTTTTTTTAATATTTACGTTCGACCCAGTTTCCCGTTTTACGTGCATAACATGCAAAAATTAAGTATACATACATAATTTGTCTGCTATTCAGAAAAATGTTTGGAAAACAGTACAAACATTTTATAAATCAATCATAATTGTTTTGATTAAGGCAACATCGTTAAAAGCAGCATTTACAATTTTTGACGCGAAAAATGTTTGCTATCATCGCACAAGCGATCAATATTATGCAAAGTTTTGTATGATAAGCAACATGAATATAAAATATGAAAATGAATATATACAAAATGATATTTTATGATTTAAAAAAAAATGTAAAACTGTTTCTCTACTATGTTTTTCTGAATCTCGTGAATATTTACATTCTTTAATTAATTATGCATTCGTGTTTGTACATTTCACCAATCGCATAGATAGTAATAGATTGTTACAAATCATAAATTTTTCTATACTAGGAAAAAATACAACTATGAAATATATATGTATAAAGAATTCTTTTAACACAAGCCGTAAAAGCTGTATTGCTTTGCGAAACGAGATATGTATTTATAAAAAATCGCAGCACTGTTACTACTTATCTTGCTGTAATAAAGCGATTTTGAAATTTAATACATTCGTCAACTATTGCTGTGAAGTGCACAGTCTCTCATATCTAGCTAGCCATACAACTACAGAAGCAAGTCACAAGTCGGATTTCTGCGTTATTCGCAGCACATAGATATCTGATTATGAAACTGTCGGCAATCACGTTTCTTCATCATTCTCGTTTTTCGAATAAAAGCGGGGAAAATATCCGTCCCAAAATAAACGCTCACGTCGCACAGCTTGATAGAAACACGAGACGAGATCGATATACAACCATGTGCCGTGCCGTACCGGTTGCCACATCATGGAAAGAACTCGAAACCGGCAGTGACATTGCTGCGTAAATAATTGAAACCACGAAATGGATACGTCAGTCGGCGTGATTTACATGAATATTTGATATGTTGTCGCCCGCTCAAAATCTGAGACGCGACCGCTAAACGTTTTCTCTCCACGGTTACGGCGTGTCTTTTGGGATTTTACACAGCATCTTGTGTCAGTGCGCATAAAGATTATATTATATGGAAAGTATTATGAAAATGAAATAAATATATTGTTTTCTTTATATCATGATGTCTCTCGCATACGTTATACGTTGCTCTGTTTAATATTATTAATAAATTTTTGGCATAAAAAATATTCTTCAATTTTTGTTATTCAGTTAATATCAGTCTTCTTAAATTTTATTTATCATTAACATTAATGTTAAACAAAATCTATTATATACGAAGCTATCATACAATTTTGAAAGTAGTATCCTATAATTGCTTCGTATTTTGCAATATTCTGTTGTGTCATGTGGCAAAGACAACGCCAACGCATAAATAATTGAGACTACGAGACGGATGCCTGAAACATAAGCCCAGTGAAAATTTAACTAGCCGCAATTTTGCCGGTTCGTCTCACTCAACATTTTATCATTCTTTAAAATCGCATTTTTCGGTGTCAATGTTAAAATAGTCTAAAGAAACAAATATGAGAAAGAGCAGGATGAAATGGGAAAATATAGCACGAATTTGCGTATCATTTTACAAATTCTGAACAATGCTGCCTTTCCGCATCTCGCGCTGTATTCCGCGAAAATTGTAAGGATAGTTGTGTGCCTGCAAATCCGTAAATGCAATGAAAGGTATAAATTTCCAAGCCGATTCCAGTTCCGTTTCTACCACAATTTTAATAAACAAAATTATTATTATTATTGCTTCCATCGCACATCATATTGCTCTGTATTTAGGTTTCAGCTAACAAATATAGGACACGGAATATGTGTCTCATCTTTTTTCCATTTAATTACAAAATATGATGATTAATAAAGAGGTAAATGTAATAATATCTCGTTGACGACAAGCTTTACAAATATCATCTAGAATGTTATACTAATATGATAATACATGCAATCAAGACGAGAGAATACTATCTTATATATCGTATTTTCAATTAGATTCCTAGTTGACATCAGGGAGAAAATCATAATAATTCAACGAGCCGTTCATCCAATCTCCTCAGTTAACCGAAAAAGGGAATACGAAATGAGAAGATTTGACGCCTCCGGGGAGACGCAGATTTCCTTTTTGCCAGATTTCGCTGTATAGAATCGCGCGAAAAGGGACTGGGGTCGGATCAGACCGATGAAATACAACTCAACGAAGGAAACGGCTCTACTTACATTCTGGCGCCGTAAAAGATTCCTATTCCTATTAAAATACGACGTTTCGTACGTGGTCCATCAGCCACATCGTAAGAGCAAAGAGCGGAGTCCGCACTACTCGCTGAAGAAGTCGTGTCGTTCTCTGAAATAGTACCACACGAAAAGTGGTGCGTCGAGTACTTAAGAAAATGAGAACTTTAATCATCGGCCAGTTCCGTACCTAGTTTCTTTTCGGAGGACGCGTGATGCTCCTCTCTTTTCCCGAGAACATTCGCGAGTCCTCGAGGCGAGATTATAACAAAAACTACCGGCTATAACCATAAATTCTTCAACCTGCTAGACCACTTTATCCTATAATATCTGATTGTGAAATGTAGGACGAGAGCGATATGAAATGTATCCATCACGGTGAAAAATCGATATTCCATATCATTCACGAACGATTGATTTATATATTTCAAGAGTTTCTTCTACTGTTAGAACATTTGTTGTTGTTGATAAAATCGCGTCACACGATCGAAAAAATTGAAAAGTAAAGCTGTGTCAGCCTTTTCCGTACAGTGAGAAATGTAGCTGTTTCTCAATTTCTTGATGTAGACGTCATATCTCGATTTTTGTCGAGTCTTGAGAATAAATGCGTGAAATATATTATACCCCATATAAGAGTTGATGACCTAACAAGAGGATTTTACGAGTGATCGATCATAAAACATCATTATCGGGATTCGACGTCGTCGGGAAAGCGACAATATCTCGACGTCTTTCTTTTTACGATTGACAATGCAAATAATTCATCCTTCGCGATATGTATCTGTGCGCATATCTCTACACTATTCCTCTCGCAAAATTATAATACGCTCGAATTCGATGTAATTTAACTCTTACAAAATTATTGTCAAAAGGTATATTGTTTTCATAATATATAATTATTATTTACCACAATTATTTGATGACAATACTGTACAATACTCACGTCCTTTTCATGTGTGAGGAAATAACATTTATCCTCTATTTCAATTAACCTTTACACACATACATACACACACATACACACACACACACACACACACACACACACATATATCGCATGGATGAATATACAATGATATAAAATTCAAATATTCTAACAATCTGATTTTTGCGACTCACCTAAAGATTGTTAGAAGGGCAAGCAATCTTTCGTCGCACCTTCCATGCATTCTCTACTCTAGCAAACTCTAGCGAACCATTAGTATCTGTCAGGAAACATATAGAGAAACGAGCTAGGGATGCAGGAAACAAGACGAAGACGTATAAGAAAGACGGAGATAGGGAAGAAAGGGGGCAGAAACATCTCGCACTCGTAATATCCAGCCGTCTCTAGGATACAATGAAAGTTTGGACGAGACGCGCACGGTCCGTCCGCCACCCTTGCTCTTATTCTTTTTTCAGCCACGCTATTTGTCTCCAGACTTCTTCTTCGTTCTCTCCTTGTGTCAGAAAAACGGCAGGCACGACGGCCAAGGACACGGCCTGTTCGGGTAATGTACGAAAAGCGCTTGTTCACATCCTCTCAATGTATAGCACCGTCTGGCAAAATTGCGGCTGGACGAAAGAACGGAGCAAATCTAAAGATCTACAAAGGTTTGCTTAGTTCTACAGATAAAAAAAACAAGAAAGAATAGAAGATTTTTGGCCATGGGACAGTTTATCTTCCACGATCAATTGCATAAGCTGCAGATTTCCCTACGTTCTATTGAACTCCTATTGTAATCTACCATTTATAAAATTTTCTTGCCTGATAAAGAAAAAGTTTTCTCTGAAAAACATTAATAGTAAATTACTTAAGAGATTGGAATTTATAATTGTGATTAGGTATAGTCAAACTATTCTTTGCTTCTTTGTTTTTAATTTTTCTAGGAACTTTTATATTTCATAAATAATATAGTTGGATATAAGTGTTTTAAATATAATAATTATTATATCGTTATATAAAACACATTGTATTATATCGGTAACTGATACCCATAACAAGATGTATTACAAGAATTCTTGCTTGAAAAAAATTGCATTTCCGCGCTATGTCTTGTTTGCATCGATAATTTGCTATCTTTCGCTATTGAATAAAGCGTTAAAAGTCTCGCATGTCAATATCTCGAAATTCGTCAGTCTTTCTAACAATATTCTCGTTTCTGTCTTGCATGCTATCGAGATTCGCATACTTGTTCTTGACGTGCAGAAAGTGAGTGGCAGACATTGAATAAGCGAACAGATAAAAAAAATAGGAAAAGAACGGTTCATAAAAAGAAAGATGTAACGATGAAGCGGTAAGCAGAGTAAGTAATGGTAACGAAGATTGGAATTGTAAGATACGTTGTACGCAGTGAGTATTTGCAGCGGAAAAGTCAGAGATTTTGAAACCAATTTTCAAGAGTAAAAAGAGTAAGCAACAATTATTTGTTTTAAACGATAATTATTTTTGGTTAAACTCATCATTATAGAAAGTTTGAAATTTCATCGTTTACGCGAAATTCAAAATTCGCCGTAGTTAGTAAAGCTTATATAGTTAAATGAAACAACTTTCAAATTGAATACGAAATTAGATAATTGCAAAGCAAATATATACTCAACAAATTAAAAATATTTTGCTAACAGTTTGTTCACGCAAAAAGATTGCAATAGTGAACAATGAAAATAGGAGTTTTTTAAATTTAATTCTCTTCTTCTACCATACGATTATTTGAAGTTTTAATGGATTCATTCCAATATATTTTCTACGCTATTGTATTGTCGAATCGACAGAATTGAATTCGATTTGTATCTCAAGATACAAATGTCTTTTTTATAAATTAAGGAAACCGCGTATATATTTAAAAATTATACGTGATATTTTATGTATTTTTATTCTTCCCACCCATGTAATAAAATGCAAAATAAACAGAGAAAAATTCCTGCCGATATTTTATACAAAAACCTATTCGACCAGGTGTCATTTCGTTCAATGCCTTATCATCGATCTGAAATTCTATTATCAATCGTGTTCGACGAAAATATCACTTTTAGTTCTGAATTCACGAAACGGCATCATCGATTCCCAACGTGCGCGAAAACGAGACCTTCTGACCCGGTTGCCTCCGCAGGTGCCATATCCGTTTTCGCTCGTGGCACATCTTTTCCATGAAATTGTTTTTTTTTTTTTTTTTTTGAGTGATGTCATCTCCGATCGATGGCAGAAGTGTCGACTTGTGTCACTGTCGTCGAAATACTCTTCAACGGGATTTATCCGTTGAAATTTTAAAAGCAACTATTTTCGAAAGCGACTCACGAGAGATTTTGCAAGTTCTACTGGAAAATCCATAATATCGCGAGCACATTTATCTTTAATGCCTCCCCACACATTTTGTATGCGAAAGGACAGATTCGACAGTCGGGCGAGCTCAGGATAATTTACGGTACGTTATTTGCGGTTAGGCAGCGAATTTGCGTCGCGTGCACCACGATGCCTAGTCTAATGCTTTCGGCGTAATCAATAACACGCTGATAACTATGATTATACACTTCACGTTATTAACAGCATAATGCGGGCCACGTAACAATTCGTACAAGCGTCGAACGTCAATTCCTATCCGCTGTTCGATTCGCAGCACGCTGCTATCGCTCGTACCTCGTGGTCGGATACGCGTGTCTAATCGAATATGTTGTTAATTGTGTCATCGAAAACGCGGTTCCACACCGATTCTGTTACATCCCGATACAGTCGAGGGCGTAAAATGAATCTAGTAGAGCAAACAAAGTTTAATTGACCCATCTGTTCGTATGTAAATTTCAGAAATGTTATTACAAAGAAAAATAAAAGTACATGTACAAAAGATATTAGTTATATTATTTTAGTTTTATTTGCTTGTGTGATCGGGTACATGGAGAATAAAATAAACTGTAAATGTTTTATAAATATTCGCAGCGACGGAATGAAAATTGATGTTGAAATGAAAAACTCAACGGGAGAGGATTGATATGCAAGAGCTTGATGGGACAGGTCGTTTCTGTGCCCTATAATCGCTTCTCTAATTATAGTGGAAGCAGGACTCGTGCGGCGGCCGCAAACAGTTCGGGGATGCTAGCACGAAAATTTTGATGCACCGTAACTATCTGAATTATCATGTAAATGGCATTCTCCGGGTTGCGCGTTGTGTTTTCGCCCTTGCTCGTGGCTCCTTGCGACAGTGATTTATGCACGAAGTACAGCCGGCAGATAGGCGCGTGCGCCTACGCGGACGTTGGCATTCAAGATTCGTGCCGAAATACACACGCGCACACATATGCGCGTCCTTTGCACGAATTTCGCGGTTCCGCGGATGTACAGCCGCTCGAATGCACGAGAGTAATTGTTTCACTTATGAGTACATTCAGTCGCTTTTAAACCGACCGCGCGACGCTAGTGCATCGCGAATTATAACCGCTCACCGCAAAATAATCTCGGCCACGCTCGTGGACCACCGTCACCGGGCGGTTGTTGCTTGCAGTTTTGATACTTGCGCAGTTCGCCGTGTATGTAAGCACGTTAGGAGATTACGAATGAATTAAGCTGGCCGTACAAAGAAGCCAGGATAAGAATGAAATACGTGTTGCAATTAAACAAGGCGGACTCGATTACGTGCGGTCGTGGATTGCGGTGGAAAACGCGATTGCAGTCGATGTGCTTTTATATTTGCACAAGGGAATATGATTTTTTTTCGCGGCCGTTATGTCTGCAACAATTGCTATATCTGTGCCGAAGCAAGCGTGTTCAAAAATTAGAATGGTTTGGTGGAAAAATGCAGTGGCGCTCATCGCGTATAGTTTACCAAATGATCTATGAAGCATAGAAAAATATTGTAATATTATTTTATTAAAGTAAAGAAACGATTCGACTTTTTGGAACATTTACGAGAAAGAAAGAGCCAACTATAAATAGCTGCCAGTCAAAGTAAAACTATGAAATTCATTGCACCGTAATTGGTCTTTTGTTGCCTGACTTACAGTGCAATAAACCACGAACGTGACGCGGTTCGCTTGGGATTGGCGAACCAGAAGATAATCAATTAGCACAATGAAGCAATTAAAAATGTTATTACAGTATCAGAGAGACACCTGTCGCGTCGTTGAAAGAATGAACTACACGGAATTGTAAACACTATCAAATGTGAAACTTAACAGGTTTCTGTTTGTGCGAAAACATAGCAACGTTTAGCATCATCAATTAAATAAAATAATTAAAAACATAGCAAAATTGCTTTTAAAATCTAAAAACGAAAAAACACTTATGAGAAAAATTGTAATTGTATGATAGAAATTTAAATTTTGTTAAGCAAAATTAGAAGAGAGAGGTGAAAATTAGAATGAAATATTTTATAATTGGCTATAGTGGCTATTGTCTCTTATTATTTAATTAATATAAAATTAATTTAAATATGCCAATAAAATATATTAAATAGGAAAAAATTTGACGTTATAAAAGGTAAAAAGCAATTAAAATCTTTCGATAACTTAATTAATTGCGTCATTGACGTGTTAATGGGTACCACTGGCCTTATACATCATCCGTGGGACAACGTATCGCTGCGTTCGTTGGAGAACGACTATAACACGGCCACAAATTTATAACGGAATTAATATTAATTAATACACCCAGCCATAGATAACCGGACAAATTCCAGCGAACACGGCGCCAATTTCGCACTGTCAGCTTTCGACCATCTCTCATACTCGCACAAACTCGCGAAGAATAAGTTTCCTCTCTCTGTTTGTTGATTTTCCGCATTATAACTACACAATTCTATATGTCAATAGAATGATCTAGAATACGTTGAATGGTAGCCCTCCCCCTCTTTATTTATTTTTTTTATATGAAAACCTTTTACGTAATTCAAATTATCCGCTTCAATTCGTTTATATATATATGTAGTCGCTTATATATGTCTCACATAGCTATACGTCCATTGCGTATAAACATTTTATTAATATTAAAACGATAAAGCGCGTTTTCTGTCAATTATTTTTAAGTCTTTTTTATTTTAAGCGGAAACAATTTATACAACAATGTATATATTTATATATATATATTTATACAACAATGTATTTAATTATTGTGCTTTCAATTAATACGAACGAATTGTGCCTCACTTTGTCATTAAACAGTATGTTGAACCATGGAAACGATTTAAAATATTTGCAATCTTTAAAAATGCCATCGCAATTCTGTTATTAGTAAAAAATTCCATGAATATTGGCTCATCGAATTCCTGAACGTGCGTCCGAAATTTCATTTTATTTCTTATTTAATTCAAGGGAGATTATTTCTTTGAAATATCGTAGACGCTATTTGAAATTTTCAGAATAATGCAAATAGCACACTTCGGTAAGGCCTGAGTATTTTATAATACCGTTTCGTCGGAAATATAAACGAGAATGAACTTAATTATTACAGATTTTCTTTGAGCATGCTCCCCGTCGAAATTTATTAGAAAAGATTTCGAAAAGTTCCGAATCGTATAGAAGAAATATCGCGGTCACCGTAAACTATCGATTCTATTCTTGAAGCTCTTTCGGAATGGAATTTCATTTTGGGCAACGTTATAAATTAAATGCTATCTTTCGGCCGAGTTGCAATAAATGATCATCTACAGAATGCTTATATTCCATTTGTGCCAGAGATAAAAGCTTTTTTAATTTTAGCGATTTAAATTTTCTTTTGCATTGCAAATGCACTTCAATATATTTGAGTTGTAACGATTAAATGACAAAGTTTGCAGTTTGCAGTTTTTTTTCGGAAGCTTTAACTTCACTGTTAAATTTTTATTTTAAAATCAGATCTCCGTGATTTATTGCGATCGTTACTTTTATAGTCGATTCGAATCTTTGGAAATAACTTCGATGGTATTTCCGTTAATTCGCGATAAGTTCATTAAGTCAGCAATTACTCGATCCGGGAGTACTCATATCTAGCACAACCGATTATGTCTTACCAATAAGAGCTCGATATATTCACGTTTAAGGGCATATGATGTATATGTTGTACGTTGTTTTACAAATGAACCATACTGAAGAATGTAAAATGCATGAAGGTATTTGTAGTACGCAATATGATGAATTCGCTGGAATACTGTTACACCAATAAATTCTAAATTTTTATAACTATTCAATTCGTGCATTTTTCAGCGCTGCCCAAATATTGTTATCCTTTATTATAAAAATACATACCTACAATCACGAAAAATCCGGTTTTATGAAACCTCCCAGATTAAACCTTTGTTACATCTCAATTAACAAATATATTCACAAATTTTTTATGGAATATAACTGTATGGTTTTACCATGTCAATTTTTATCGCAATTCAACAACAAAATTAAATTGTATCTTTACCTATTTTGATAAAAGTTTCTTGTGACAGAAATATAATACATCAAAAATATATAAAGTAATATCTTTAGCAGCAAAACTGTTAGAAAATTATTGATTAGATAAACTAATTTTTGTTATTTGTCTTTCGTTTATTATGTTATTTAATTAGTGAAAATGTCAATAATCAAATATAACTTTTTGCCAAAAATTCGGTCATTGTTTCTTGTTAAAATGTTTTAAATATACTTTTGTCATAGATTTTAAATGCAACGGAGAATATCGTGAAAACTTTTATAAAAATACAATAGATTTTTGATAAACGTGTTAAAATTTCACCAACAACGAAACGAAATACCAAATTTTAACAAATCCCCTCGATTATGCCATTTATCCGCCACTGTTCATTGTAGAAAAACAAACTCTTGTTTCACTCAAACACGTGTTACACTTTTAAACTTTATACATTTGAACGTGTGTCGAATATCACTGTCGCGTGTTCATTTGAGCATCATACGATTAAAACGTTTGTTGTACACTATGCCAAAAATATTTGGCGCGTGTAAATTACATTCCTGTGTAAGATTTCAAAGTATTTACGTGTGTAAACAGAAAATAATAAAAAATAAATAAAAAAGATAAAATTCAAGAAATTGTGAATAAAAGTAAAAATAGTTTAAACTTATTATTCCGATCTGTTAAAACGATTGCATTATAAGAAATTAATATCTGTTTTTCGATACTATATTCTCTCACTTGTTATAATTGATACAGAAATAAATTGTCCCATTTAATACATAGTTAATAGCAATGTTATTTATAATATTAAAATTTATTTGAAAATGGAAATGGATATATCGTATAGTTATATTTGATTTCACATAGTCATTAATCAAGTCAATGTATTTCACGCGTTGTGTCAGTGTTACATCTATAAAGCTGACGCCGGATTTGCATATTAATAATTAAAGCCATAATTAAATTGCAAGTTATCGTGTATCAAAAATTATCAAAATATTAAATTAAATATGATTACATTAAACCTTTTAATTTCGAGTGAAAAGATACCTTCAGATTTACTATCCTAAACCAATGAGAATTGCTTACATAAATGAATTTAATATAAATGCGATCGTCCTCAAATATTCTGCAAAAAGCTTTTCCTTGAACATTGTATAAAGAATTGACATTTTCACGAACAAAAATAGACTTGTTCTACTGGTGCAATGGTATGGGTTAGGGACATTCCACCCTTGATTACACGACGTTTGATCAAAGGTAAAGTTGTGACGCGCTGTCGATTGTACGCGAATCGATGAATCGACATGTGCATTGCGCCGAAATAGATCGACGAGTACGTGTGCACACACGTGGCCACGGCTGCGGCAAAGTGGCTGCATTCTGGATTGACTACTGTATCCGCGCAGAATACCGTCGAGTGAAATTCCTTTCGCGTTCCCGTCGTCTTGCTATGCGCCGGACTTGCATTCATTGTCAGTTTGAATACATTTCCACTACTCACACATTTACATAGCTCACGCCAAATCAAACATGACGAATATGGCCGCGTAAATATGCAACAATTATCTAATTTGGCTAATGAAAAAAGTTCCTTTCCGGATTCAAGAATACTTTTAATTTATGACAGCAGCAATCGCAATTATTGTAATTCGTATCAAGTTTTAATTCATTCATTATCTACATAATTACTTTGAAATAACGCGGTCGCGATATTTCTCTCTGTTTAAATGCAATTAAGTCAAGAGCTATTTAACGAAGGATATTAGTACATAAATATTAATTTCCTCGTGTGCTTTATAACCCGTAATTTATTAAGGTATGGCATACATATTAGAGCGATTATCGTAACAGATAAACGGACGGTAAAACCTACCTAATGAACCAATCTTGTCCCGAGATATAATAACCGGTCAATTAATAATTAAGTACGCTTCCTCGGGAGATTCACGGATGAACCAAAAAAGTGTTCTCGCATGGACCGAGAGGTGAAGCGCCCGAGAAGCACGTGAAATCCAATATCCAATCTGCGTTTTTCCTAACGACACTGTCGGACGAGCTGTGCAAGGGAGGCGCGTAAAACAGCACACGACTGGACGAGCGCCAACTTGGAAATAAAAATCGCCAATTCCGTTCGTTAACGCTATCGACATTTTTATGTCCCGCTGCGCTCCGTGTTAGCCCGGGTCGGCAGAGACGAAAAATCGGGATGGGACTTTCCGACGAATGCATTCGTCGGTCGCGATCGATAAAAAAAATGCAGAACCCACAGGCGCAGCTTTGTTTGTTTCATATGAAGCCCATACGACCGAGTCCCGATGATTACGTGACAGAAGAATTTTGTTGTCCCGAAAAAGTTCCAGCGTCGTGCTCGTAAGTTTGTAGAGTCTGTAGACCGAATAGGGAACAATTAAACAACACGCAATCAGCATGCCGTGACATTTGAAAACATGCAAAATTTAAAACGAATAAAAACACTTCTATTTCGTTATCTTATTCATTAGCAGCGCAATCATTGTGTAAAACGCAAAGCACGACAGATTGCATTATGCCCGTATTACTATTCACAATGTAATAGCATGATACACATAATTATATTTTTCGTGTATTAATTTCTATACTGTGTGAAGGTAACAGGTTAATTAAATGCGGCACTTGTACATACGCGAATGAAATGCATGCAAATATCCAAAATGGTGAAAGCTAATATTCCCAATACTAAACTATTTCAACTTTGGCATCGGTTGCATGATATATAATATATGTTATTATAGATAATATATACTTTCCAAGCATGTATATGATATTATCATTGAGATTATCAAAATCATCGCGTATTGAAATCATCGTCGACCGACCACAATTGCGCTACAATTATTCATGCACTTAGCACCTCGTTATTGACGAGTATTTCATCAATAACAGCACCGGCGATGGGAGCTCATCATATTTCCTTGTTGAATGATCGACACGTCATCACAATATAAACGGTATAAATAACATGTTATTAGCGTTTCACCCCCGTAGCATTTATACGATTTAGAGTCACGTTATGCGCGTGACTTCTTATTTACCGAAAAAATCGGAGATCCGCAATCGAGAAGTGCAGTGACCACAGTTTCGGGTATCGGGACGATTTAGAAAAAATATTAAGCGGAAACGAAAAAGCACTAGCGGATCCACGTATCTCCTGCAAATACTGGAAAAATAATATGCGAGCACGAACCGGAAGCGCGTCGAGGCCGCCGCCCTTGGCTTATTGGACATGAGTATACTAGCGAAAGGTCGTCGATGGATATAAATCCGCTCTCTATCGGTGCTAATAAATCCGTTAAACTATTGCCGTTACTTTGAATTACTTGTTTTTGCTATACGCCACGAACTCTCTGCACCGAAAAGATTATAAACCCCCGTAGTATATTAAAACGTACGCTCAAACATTCGCGTTGCTCATTGACAATTTAATCGTAACATCTAACAATAAATATATACCATGATAAATCTATCTAACTTCCGATATCAATTTGTGTTGACTAACCTCGCGTTATTTGGATAACTACGCCTGCATCACAGAGCGTCACCTTTGTGGTCATGTATGGCACTGTAATCGTCGTAAGGTCGATTTGACTAAATTTGGACTGTACGCGTGATGGGTTCAAGGGTTCTTCGTCGATTGCTTGGAATAATGCATGCAGCAGCAAAGCGAATTGCAGTGACCATCCGTTAGTCCAGTACACGACTTCCGCCGGTATTCATGCACGTCTGGATTGATTGCTGATTCCTAATTGCTCCTAAAGTTGCCCCACGCGTTTCAACAGCATGCCCAAGAAGTTATGGTCGCCCGGCTATGTTTACGGAGGCTTGACGTGACGTGGGATACGCTATACTCACTGTCTGGCGTTAACTAACTAACCGTTGTATCATCAGCCGGCTACAATTCTCCGAAGATATCTGTTCTTGCCAATTAGTCGAGTTAGAATTGTGGCCTCAATCAAAGTCGGACGGCGCGCGCAGTTCCACCTCGGTGAACGCGCGCGCCTGTATATCGCATATTCTCCAATGGCAGGTATTCGAATGGGCAAATACGAAGAAATATAATATTCAACCGCAATAGACGCTTAACTATAGGGATGTCAATATTAACATTAGCACGAAAATTACTACGAAGAAAGAAATAAATTTCAACAAACAATAAAACAAAATGTATATTCTCATATTTAGGAAATCTTAACTCTTTAAAAATAGTAAGATATTACATGCAAAATATCTTTGACAAGAAATTGATGCGTTTTCGTTACGTTTCTAATTTTTAATTAAATTTTCTTTACTTAATAATTTTATTTTTTTATTATTCTTAATGTAATAATAATTGCATTTTAATTTTTTACACGCGCGCTTCAAGAACGTGGAACAAGCGACAAGAATTATAAGTCAGACAACCTATTGTGTCTGTTGAATACACTAAAGTTACAGGAGAAAGGGATAGAAGTTGTTTTGAGTTATACTTTGAGTTTCAGGATCGTCGAGTTAGCGCGTGTGTGGTAACACCGACGACGGTTGTTTGTAATTTACCGTGAATTTGCACTGTAAAATATTCAAACTTCGTTATCTTGGCATGACGTTCGCTTCCTTCACGTACTTCCTTTGTGTATGCCAAGCGAAACAGATTGTCTTATTATGGAAATTCAAACATTTAAGGCAGCACAAACATTGCTCTTGGTATTTGTCGACCCGGTTTTAAAAGTAATACCATTACGCTCGACCATGTCACTACATTTTTCATGCTAGCGTGAAAATTATGGTTTAACCATGATAACAATTCCATTAGCAAGATGATATTACTGCGATATAACTCACTGTTAAAATGGCAGTAAAGAATTGATACATTGAAATAAATTTCCCAGACATATTTAGAATTTATACTACTATTTACGTAAGATAAAAGGGGAATGCGTCTTCTTTTAAATCAAATTTTTATATCTGAATTGCAGCGACTGAAGATCATAATAAAACTATATATATATTGCCACACTCAAAGATATTTTCAGAAATTACCTGATATCTAAAAAAAGAAAGAAAAGAGAACAGTAAAAAAAGAGAGATATTTGTAGTTTTAAAAAATAATCTAACACAAAAAATGTTTCTAATATTCTCCATATTATAAACTCTATATATTTAAAACCTATCAAAAATTGCTCGGGATAATAGAAGAATAAAAGATACTCTCAAACGTATGCGTCTCTGGAGAACATCATTCTGTCTCACTTAGAAGAGAAAAATACTCCAAGTAATTGTTTCAAGGAACAAAAAAGAATTTCTTAACGCGAGTTCAAGAAGAGTCAAAATGCAATCAAGTTACTTTCTAAAGTTACTGTGTGCAGTGGATTAAATCCAATTTCGTTAATTCCGGACTTCCGGCTGTTTATACATTGAAGCTATGGCGATTTCCCTAGAAAAACTTTGCGCGAAATACACGATTTTCCGATGGAGGACTACAAGTAGCTGACGAAACAGATTCGAAAGCGAGCAACGCGACGTAGAACGAGATCGAAATGTAATTTTCTATCGATTACAGCGAGCGGAAAAATAAGCGGAGAACATCGTACACACACACACACACAAATAGCGATGACAATTAGCACTTTTTACTTCTCGTGATATCGTCATGGTGAAACAGCAGAGTTTCACACGCGGACCGACCATGCTTCAAACTAACTTAGGGTTAAGAAAGCCGAGCAAAACCTCTGTTTCTTTCTGAGAAGGTCTCATGATTCCGACGAGGGTAAGAAGACGCGCGTGGGTGGATGGCGGTAAGGATCGTGTAAGGGGTTGAGCGCGGGTGGAGCGAAAGCAGAAGAAGAATAAGAAGAAGAATAAGAAGAGCGGCTGGAACCACCGTGGGATCTCCGTAGCGATTTGTTCGCGGGGTTTGATTTATAAGTCTGTGAGAGCCGCCGTGGGACGGAGAGGGGTATGCCTACACTCCCACCGGCATTTCTTCGTTCGCCGTACGGGGCGAAGAAGAACCGAAGGGGCTGGAGAGAGCTCGGCGAGGAATGAAAAAGGAGGAACGGAAGAAGCGCGGGTAACAGAGGAGTTTCGGAACGATCGCCGGCCCGTGGCTTCACTTACGGATGATGCATTGCTCCGTAGTCGACTTCAGGCACAGAAGGATGGAACCGCGGTAATGGATTCGAAATGGCTGGAAATAGTCGGCCGCTGTCACCGAGCCACCTCTTTCTGTCTCTCTTTCTCTTTCCCTTTCTCTCGCTCCCTATCTCTATCTCTTTTAGCTATCTGTATCTTCTTTCATCCCTCGCTCGAAATTCACGGCACGCGATGTACTCCTTCAAGAACAGACCGGCGTGTATGGAACTTCACAAGATTCTCGTCTATTTTTTGCGCGTCTGAACTTTCGCTCGCGCACTAGACTGCGATATATTCAAAAAGCAGAGCGCTCGCCACATAGAATATTTCATAAAATATATCCATCGCGCGGTACAATGTAGAATTGATCTGAAGCCTTTATACCTTCAAAGTGATTGATTTGTTAAATATATATTTTAATTTTGGATCGCTAGCGAGATACTGTCAAATTAATCATCGAAGATTTAAGGCTGTAGAGGCGCTTTAGATGTGCGCGAGATGAAAGCAGATGCCAATTCGCATCCGTGTCTACACTCTAACGTACTTTGCGACTATGAAGTACTTCGAATCTTAACACGTACGATGCAGTTGCGGAAGCTCTTTTATAGCCTGTGGTACCCATTGTCGAATGGCGGAGGAATTGTGATTCTAGCAGGCAATACCCTCCGTGCGCCGAATAACGGCCTAACTGACAATATAGTAAGAGAGTTTGCTATAGAAAAAAAAGCAGCGCCAAGATACAGCTTCTCGAGCGAAAATATTTCTTGAAAAAGACTTGTGTTTTTTCTAAAAATATAACATACTGCACTAATCAAATTTATAATATGAGTTTATTTCTTTGTGAAAATTCAATACGTATATTTTCCTTTTGCAATTATCTTAATAGAATAATCTTTTCGTAATCTCTTATTGAATAAATCTCGATTAGTTTTTTTGTATACTTTGAATGAAAGTTAATATGCAAATATTTTAATACAAAATAAATTGAATAATTATTAATGAATTGATTATATAATTAATACTGCACTGCAATAATCATAGCTAATTATATTTTAATGATAATATTTTTAATTTATTGTCTCTTAAAGTAAAAAATATTTAATGCATAATCCTTTAGTGCAAAATCTATTAATATATTATTATCAATATATTATTATCTATTATGTATATCATTCCATTTATCGAAGAAAATTTCTATCTTAAATTTTGAACAGCATACTCGGTATTAAATGCGTCACGTAATATATTATATGAGTTTACGCGAAAATGTGCGACAAAAGCTTGTGCTGATCTTTTAAATTGATAGTGACGTGGATGTTCGACGTGTCGCCTGATTCCGTGGACACTGGAACGTCCGTATCGCGTGACTTGAATTCGGAATGACATATGGAAGCCGATACATCGATGTCTTTCACTCTTCTCTGCCCTTTCTTTCTCTTTACCTACACCGCCTCCGTCTACCCTCTATCGTAGACACGAGCGTGTGAAGCGAATCAATTTAGCTCGGTCAGCATAGATTCCACGTCAAGATGAGTTACACCCGTCCATGAGCAAGTTATGGGCTAGACGGACGCAAAACTGTTTCAGAATTTCTGAAATGTACACGTACACACTGTAGTATCGAATTTCTGAAATTCTCTTCACCCTCAGTGTAATGTAATATTCCATTAAATATGACCGCCCTTTGCAGCAAAACGATCAAGTCCATTATTTCGACGTTATGTTGATAGAAAATAGATAGCACTCACTCTAACACATTTTCAGAATTTATTTAAACGCCCCCAAAAAAACACTATATACTACAAATAATTTATATGGAAATTTGCTTTATATATGTAAACATTTTTTCTTTTTTACATAAATGTATATAAAGAAAAATGTTTGCACAATATAAACGTATGGATATAAAAATTAATATATATTATATAAATAAATAGAAAAAAGCCAAATATATTTATTTTATTATTTTATTCGTTATTTTGTGCTTTAGAAATAATATCATATATTTTAAATACTGTTTCGATTCTGCAGTATAGCCGGAATTTGCGCATATAAACTATTGAACGTTTAAACTATCGGAATTTGTAGATGTATCGTTAGAAACGATTTAAGCTCTTCGACTAGTTAGTCACGAATTAGAGATTCCGAATTTAATCGTGGATTACCGCAGAGTCAGTTTCACCAAATGCACGATGTATCTGCCAAAAGCGGCAAGTTCCTCGAGCGAACTACATTTCCAGATCCTTTGACTTTGATGAAAGGCAGTCAAATTGATGTGTTAAATTTCGCATAATGAGTACTACGATATATCGATCTTTTAAAGTACATTTTAAGTATTTCATCACGATAAAGTCTCATTGCTCACATTGCATATATGTATACATACGTACATAAACATATTTCATAAAACATGTTTTGATGTATTGACTAACTTTATTAAATTGTAGACAAATAAACATATCAGTACTAGTCTAATTTAACATGATGCTATTGATTGAACGAGCCATTGTTTTCATGCTGCAAACATTTCGTTATTTCTTGGCAAGAAATTTTACAAAAATTCCGTTCCCAGCAAATCCGTCGAAGAACCACAGGCGCCGTAACTTCTTGGCAACGTTTAACGATCACTACGCGTTCGACATGGCCATTCGCTCTGCGTTTGTGAGAGCAAACAATCATTGACACGATCGGGCGTAAGTAATTGTTCCGCGAGTTCGCTTTATACGTCGAGCAAAACTCTCGCGCGACTGATCGCGAAAAATACGAAACGGAAGTGCATCCTGTTTGTGCTGGTGGACGATGGAAAAGCTGCTCACAAAACTGCGGTCGTACCAAATGATCGGTGCTGTGAGCGTTTAACGTGATAATTTGAAAAGGCGTTTTGCCAATGAGGAAAATCGGTTTTCAGTGAACAACGAGAGTGGAACGAAAAGATCTCCATTACGCATTCCACACCTGTCTCTACGTAACACTCGTGCTGAGAAAGGCGAATGAATACCAGAGAATGAAAAAGGAAGAAGGGAAGGGAAGAAAGAGCGTGAAAGGGTGGATCATCCTGGGAATGTTCGCAAAGTGGCACCTCGTTACCTTTTTAATTGCTCGCCGCGGACGCGTTACCGAAAGATTCTTGTAATTACGTGACCGTTCTTCGACGCGATTATGTCGTTAAATGAACGCGGCCCTGGCCTCATTTTTCTATTTCTGCAAGATTACAAAATGTCGTGCTTGCGCAAACATTTGCGAGAATGATAGTAGTTATTTAGATCAACGATAGCAACGCACCGACGCAACGTTTTAATTTGCCAGGTAAACATATCATGATCGCGGTATTATCGATTAATTTTTGATTATTCAAATTGTTCGAAAAGAGCAGCACCCTCGAAAGGTCATTAGTTTTCAAACGCACTTCGTACTTCCGTTTATTTATTCCCATTTCTACGCCGGTGATTGCACAATTATGTCCTAACAAGATTTTAATTTGCTCGCTGACCAGATTTACCTACGATATAAATCCACCGTACAACGAAATATTTCTAGCACGTCGCAGCGTGCTACAGTTTGTATTTTTTTTTATACTACCAGTATTCAAAACACACATGTATTCTTTTTCAACAAGCACATCAAAGTCGCTATCAAGAAATAAAATAAAAAAAATATTTCTTCTAAACCATATTTCTTCTAAATATTTCGACGTTATTTAAAATTTAATTCGTATTTACTATTTTTGACTTGTCTATATTAATCACTATAAGAATATTTCAGTCATTAAATTTATATTTATCGCCAAATGCTTCATCGACAAATAATTTAAGGAATTTAGAAAATTATCAACTGACACTTTTAATAGTTGAAAAATTATTAAATATACATATAAATAATTAAAATCAAAGCTGAAGATATAGATTGAAAGTGACGCACGAGAGAGATTAGAAAAAAGCATGTCAGTTAGCGTATGTGTAGGCTGTTCTAAATGTCGTGATAATTAATTCGCATCCTACTATCTTGAGAACTATCTTGGTAGTACCTCACTGCCGCTGTACGTTGCGCACAGTGCACTTCGAGCAATCTGTCTACCCTTCCTTCCGGTCTAAGTGTGGCCGGTAAAGTTTATTCGAGATTAGGCGCGCCGCGAGCAACGATCACTGCACTTCGCGTGTCGGTCGCGTTGCTCTTCTAGTTGGAGCATGTGTTTGAATTTAAGATTGAATGTTACATTATTAAGCAAGACGCATAACTCACGCACTATGTACACTGCACGTGTTACAAATGACAGTGTACAGAACTGGTCAGGGAACCGCTTGTAATTATAGCAGTTACAGAAAATTACAACGTGTTCAGTTGAGGACAGAAACAGAGTGATGTGGTCATTACATGTAAAAGCTGTAATTAACACGAGAAGTATATTTGTGTCAACGTCTTTTTTATCATTAGATAAATAAATTCTTACACGTGTATTATTTTTATGAAGCAAGAAGATAAATATATACTTATTCCTACGTCACAAATCCATATCATCAATCATTCATGTTTTATTTTTAAAAAATTTCAAGAAAAATCCGTGGAAAAATCTATCTACGATAATTAAAGTGCAATTTTTGCACTCTGTTTAATTATCTCATTTTAATTTATTCCCTTTCTGCATAGAAGTAATATCGTCATTCATTTCAAAAATCTAGTAGTTAATCCTTAATATTCAGCTAGAAGTTATTCACAAAGAAACTTCATAAATCCGAAACTCACGCGATTCCGTAGTTTCACGGCGATGCGTAAAAGAGCCTTTCGAAAACCTGGCACGATGGCAACTAGATACAGGTTTATGCGATTATTATCCTAATTCGAATCTAGCGTGCACCGGATACCAGTATCGGAGAAATCAAAGGATTGCTAACGGCATGGCGTGTCACGAACAGAACTTCCGTTCGGACGAGTGTTTCGCTTTTCTTAACAGTTCCCATCGTTAATCTTCAAAGAAGCGAGCTTCGAGGAGCACGTTAATCAAAGAACCTTACGATTGGGAATCCCATGAAACTGATTTGCAATAAATCACACCAATCATTGCCAAATAAATGTTAAATATATGTAAAAATTACAAACTGAAGCTTTTTTGTTTTTGTTAAAATAAATCATACAAGACTAATTATAGTATTTATAGCAACTCTGTATTTTTTTTTAAACATATAATAGTAAATCATCTAAATTATCTAAGTTATCTAAATTTAAACTGTGTCTAAATTTTGTAACAGCTTAATTTACTTGATAATCATTATTATCAATTTCTCAAACATGAATTTACAAATTCTATTTAATAAACTATTTTTTCTGAATAAAAAACGAAGACCCTCAACTAAGAAAATCTTCGTTTTTTTTTCTATTTGCATGAAAGCTGTTATATATCGCAGAAAACTACAACGAGAAAAAGAGACAACATAATAAAATTTGCAAATTTTTCTTGCCATAAAGAATAAGGATATTAATAAGAGATTGAAAGCAATACATTCTCGGTACTATAGGAGTATCTGATTTTCCACAAGTAGAACGAATATTATGGTGGTCTGATAGATCGTAGCCCTCTGAATCTATGAAGCGGTTATGAAACCGTAAGCAGCTGTTCGCTGAACCATTTCCTCCTTCCTATTTGGTGGGTTTGCACTTTAGGAGAGTAGCGAAGGAAACGTATGGCACGCCAGGGAAACATCTACTTTGATAGTGGATTTCGCCTCATCCCATCGTCTCTCGATCGACCTTCTTCCTTTACTTCCCTCTTCTAGGTTACCTGATCTCCTTACAATAAGTGCTAACCGTGTTTGAAGTCTATCGTTTTTCCGGCACAGTTCAGGTCTTGTTATACTACGTGATCGTCTTTATAAACTTAGGAATTTATAAGATTTATATAAATTTGTAAACTTGTCATGCACCATCGTACGTAATATTAAAAAATATATAATATTTTATTAGACATGTCCCAATATTTTATTAGACATGTCGCAATTAATTTTCCTATAAAATTCATAATTATTTTCTACTAATAATGGGTAATAACCGGTGAAAAGCTTGCTGTCCAAGTAGCTGTTTGTATCGCGGAACGTATTCAGGATCACGTGCGCTGAATATGGTTAAATAAAGATATCGCGTGCGAGGTACTCGTTAAAAGCTTTTAAGAAGCCATAACTTTATAATGCCTTTGGGATAATTTTCGGAGTAAAATAAGCTTGTCACAGCTTATTTCATACACTGTCTACGTGGATAAAGCTGATTCTAAATTCGTCAATGAATTTATAAACGAGAGATTTAATGTGCTTTACAATCACGTAATGTACGAAATATCACGTTACATACAAATACGTATAATATTATAATACGCAACATGGTCGGTCCATTTTAGCAAACGTATCTTTTATCAATGTAAAAGAGTATAATACCCAAGTAGAAAACAAATCAGAATAGCCAATAACTAGCCAAGTATATACTTTTTATAAAAATCTGATAAAACAAAGAAAAATTATAAAATATTAACTTAAAAGTATATATTACATATATGTACATATATATAAAATATAAAAGCATTGTAATATAAACGTGGAAGTTAAATAAAAACAATTAAATATTATACATATATTACCACATTTTTCTGTTTGCTCGTTGTCAAAGATATTCCTTTCTTAACACCCAATATCGGGTTCGTTTTATTGGCATAGTCATAGAGCACGATCGAGCTTTATCCCAATCACGATAGGTTTAATTGAAATATCGTGTTTCGCGGAATATACGCCGCTAGCCTTTGTTGCACTGCCACGTTGATAGTTCGATCAGTGTGGAAAATAAAAAAGGAATATCGGAAATAAAACACGGAAGGACGAAGAAGGCAAAGTTTGTCTCAATTAAACCAGATCGTTTTCAGGAACGCGCTTGACATATGTCTTTTTTTACCAAATAATTCCAATATTTCGAATCCTCAATATTTTGGAGATCAGTCAGTGATGTAATAAAATGAGAAAAAGAACACATTTATATACATATACACATTAAAAATCAAACACACACACACACACACACACACATACATACACATTCCTCTTAACCTTTTAGCTCTCCTACAAATACCCAGTGGGTACTGAATTCCGAAGCCACGCGATTCTCAAGAGTGTTATAAAGGAGAAAAAGATCCGCATGCGTTACAGTTTATGGCATATGACTTCAGTGAATGTTTAATGAATCGCGCATATCATCCTAGGACACGCAGAGTTGGATATGCTCCATGTTTTTTTGTTAAAAACAGAATTTTCCAGACAAAGAACACCAAAATATAATCGATATTGGAAAACATCGAGTCAAATTAATAACTCGTTCAGAATTCTATATTTTCTCCTATCTTTTAATTGCTATCTTGCAGCTTTTTCAAAATAACGTTATTTTTTATGTGGTTCTTTCCAAATAACGCAATTACTTTTTATGCGATTTTTTTCTTACGGAGAACGTAAGTCCGCGTAAAAGGAGAGTTGACTGTATTATTTACAACTCCTTTCCATCTTAATCTTAAATTTTCGATTCCCTAGCGATAAAAGTCTTTCGGTTTGGAACTGAAGAATAAATCAAGCTTTCTTTTATACCGCATTATTTACGGAATGACTCAATAAATTTATTTGCTCTTGGAAACACAAAGATTAAAAACACAATAGGTATCTTAAATAAGCTATATAATTTTTTATTTAAGTACCTTGCATACAAATTAATACCAAATTAAAAATATAACATAAAATATTTTAAGTACAATAGTATGATTTTTTTGTAACTCTCCTGTATATAATATATAAACATATAATATATATCATAATAAAATATATATTGAATATATATTTAATTAGCAATTAAATATTAAAATATAGTCATGGTACATATGCTACATAATACTGAAATATTCTTCAGTGCAAGAGCAGCAAGTCATAGTGGAGCGTAACGAAGAAATTTGCATGTGACATTCATAATTAATATGGCTAACGAGCATTTTTTTTCAACGGCAAGAAAACGCTGAATATCACCATCAGATATGTGACGCATTCGCCCTTCGAACGCAGATATTATCGCCGTAATGTCATCGCAGACTCCGGTAACTCTTGATAATCATTTAGCGCTAAGCGCTTCCTTCCTCCTCGGGAAATGTTTAATGCCATCGTATTTAACGGGATGTGCGTTGCGGGGTGCCGGGGCAAGCTTTTTACTGACTATACGCCCAGCCGCGAATAAATTCAAACCTTTCCGCGGCTGCTCGAGCCGACGACTACGCGACGGTCGGCTTCGAATTTGGTTTGCTAATTTCGTCGGCCACGGGCTGCAGAAAAGATGCACCGTGATACACTGTGAGAAATATCTTTTCGTGTGTGTGTGTGTGTGTGTGTGTGTGTGTGTGTGCTCGTGTAAATATATATATATATATATCTCGCGCACCTATCGTCCGATGGGGATATGCGGTTTTGCAGCCGGAGAAGCAATGCACTCTTGTGTCTGCCGCCGCTTGGCAGATCCGCCAACTACCACCCGCGACCCGCCGTTTCCGCCATTGTCAAGAGAATCCATAAATCTGTCGACGCGCTTGCCTAGTTCGCGAATCAGCGGCGGACAGGGAAAAGGAAGGTGACGAAATACCACGAAAAACTCGTACCCAGCGGGACAGAGCAATCGGAAGCGATCGGATAACTTCGAACGAAGATGTAAAAGTCGTCAAGAATAAATCAATGCAATTTACATAGGGTTGCTATATACATATATAGAAGAAATAGATTTACCAAATTTTTTTCTTTTTAACATTTTGATTAACAACATTATTGCTTATTTCATTCTATGGATTTATCTCGTGTTGTAATTGAAAAATTCTCAGATACATTTTCAATGATGAGAAAATGGAAATAGTTAAATTTTTAAAAAAAGGTGGACTAAAGCTATATGTCTTTGTTACATGCATTTTGTTTTCAACTAACATTAACTAAATTAAACATTTTTGCATAACGTATTATGCAAAATATAAGCCAACGGGCTTATATTAATAAAATGATACTTATATTGCTTTTCAACAGTTAAATTATTAAAGATAAAAAAATAACACGATATAATATTATGTAGCATACAATAATAATTCCAGCGAAACTATTCAAATCTCTTCATCCATATTGCATTAGATTGATGAGCATTGGACGTGCATCAAATGCATCACGCATATGCATTCATGCTTCGCTCGATACCGTAATTAGATATATTACAATGACAAATCGCAACGTTTATCAACGTACTTTTGACAAACAATACATAATAATATTAATAACTCTTTAATTATATTACTAATTCATATCGTTTTGTTAAAAACTTACAATAACTATTATGCCAGTGCACAAATTTCATTATTTCTACAAAGTTAGTAATATTGATTTATTCCATTTTTTTAATCTCTTATTCAAAATAAATTTAACCGAATTTTTATTCTTGCTTTATATCACTAACGCGTAAAATCGAGCAGATGATATTCAGCAGAAATTCATGGTTCGTGCCATATACGATATTAAATGACGGTGGATTAAATTTACGTTTGCCTGCTTATAGAACGCTTCGTCGAATTTGAAACGCAGTTGATAACACTATATATTTCTGTATGAGTATATATTCTATAATACTGTCACGTAACAGATACGCTAGCGGCAAGTCAGTGTGCTACAAATGAATCCTAAATAATACACCGTTTAATTTGTGATGCAAGAATAATAACGAAGAAATAATCCCTTTTAAATGCATACAATAGATGCATATAACAGGCAAATTCGATTACAAAATCGAGCGTATATCAGATTTTACATAAAACATGTAATTTAAGAATGGCTAATTTATATTGAGAATTCGCAATAAATTATCTCTTTTTGCATCGGTTAATTGTCTTTAACGAATAATAATCGCTGAGCAGTTTTATGATCTCAAACGGTGTTAAAAATCTTCTTACATCACGCTGTATCGCGCTAAATTGCTATAGTTTTCTCCATCTATAGAAAAGATATTCATTATTCTAGATATCTGCGAAAACAAATAGTACGATGCAAAATGGAATCGAGAGAAGGACGTTGCGAGAGGAAGAGGACGATGATATAGCATGGCGAGTGAGTAGAAAAACAGGAAGCTGGGCGCAGAGGGCATAGAATTGTCCATGCAGCAGTGTTTATGCTCCCCGTACGTATTTCTGCCGCGGCTTTCGCGTTCATGTATCCGCATGTACTCGAAATATCAATATTCCATTTTCGTGTCGCTCGATATTCGCGCCGGACGGGCACAACGACGGAAAGAGAGGGAATTTGCAATACGCGTTTCCGGGTGAGACGTGTTCTGTACGGATTTTGCTTTCCTCCCTCACTTAAATTACACTGATTTATCCTCGTTTTCAACATCACTATCATTGGCTTGTTTTTCCACAAAGTTATTGAATGTTACAGTGCCTGCCAATCGCTGAATCTACATATTTGGTCGAAACGTGAGTCGTAAAAGATATAGTTTTCATCAAACTACAAATTCTATTCATATAATCTGCCCGACTAGAAATTAAAATAAGGCCCTAATAAGGACTTTATAATATTTACCTGATTCAATTGTCGGGACCTGATACTATTGCCCTACCAGGACCCGAG